>VCCN01003834.1:1718879-1740586 GCA_006491835.1 Architeuthis dux | reverse complement strand
ATATTTGTATATTAATATTTTTCTCATTCATAAATAAGTAGAAAGGTCATTGTAAAGTTAAAATGTAAATAAATGCAACTTATGATTTTTCTTTCTTAGTTCAACTTCTAAGGTAATGTTATCTCATAGCTCTCCCTTGTGTGTGTGTGTGTGTGTGTGTGTGTGTGTGTGTGTTGCATTAAAATAACGTGAAATGATTTCCTTCAATATTTTATTTTGATTTAAAAAATTTTTTTTTTACTTCTAAATAAAGTTATCTCTTATTACTTTCTGCTATGTTCCTTAAAATAGACATTTTAATTTATTATTTTAAAAGTTGTGTTAGTCATATTAACCTGCTTTTCTTTTTGACTTTGCACTATCACAATAAACTTTATACATACATTACACATTTCTACGATCAGATTTGTATACTCTTCTCAACAGTAACTGTTTGGGACATTGAAGGCTAGGCTACTGTTGATTTCTTTGTATTTTCTAAATGTGTGATATTGACATTTATCTTCATATGCTTTCATACTGGCACTATTTCAATTAACTTCTTTAAAACAACCTATCAAAAGAGACTTAACAAGTATAACAGTTTCTAAAATACTCACACCTTAAATGCTAACCCCTATTACATCTATTTGATCTTCAGTTGGTCATTATTATTTTTAAGATATGCCTTTTCTTGATCAATGCAAATTAATTGGTAAGTTTAATTACACGGATGCTTAATGTTAACTAAAATTAAATGTTTTTACTACAACAATCTCGTCTTCAGCTGTGTAATTTTTATTCTTTCACTTTTGTTGCTCGGTGACCTAAACTAGTTATTGGCAGTGATCTCCTCTTTACCAAAAAAACTCGGTCTTAACTACTTAAAAGTCAAACTAATTAATACACCTTGACATCGTTAAAACGATCTGGTCATTTTACTTTGTATATTTTAAGTGTATTTATTTTTGGGGCAATCCTTTTCAGTACTATCCCTACGTAATTAAATCTTGTTATCAAAAAATGCTCTTTAGAAGGTAAGCCGGTCAGATGCTTTAAAATCTGTAATATGAGACACGATGAAGAAATACGAGTTATGTATGTCATCTTTCCTTTTATATTGAACTCATCTGTATGTTTTGTAGAATGGCTCATGGAACAGTAACACACATCTACCAGAGTTTGTTTTTCGTAGTTTTTGCTGACAATTTGTTTATGAATATCATTTATTGAATTAGATATTGTCCGTTAAAAAATATTCATCATCAATAAATGCATTTTTGTCATTTGTTTTGGTACTTAGTTTTAATGTTGAACCAGTTGCCATCAATGGTGTTTGTATGCACAGTGGCATAATTTGAATCCACAGAGTTAATATTATGATTTACTAGAGCATGATTGTGTAGCCCATTGTATGCTTTCCATCCATCCGTAATTTTTCTTGGGCGACCGTTACACCAAATGGGAGTGGTCTCCCATTTTACCGACATAAAATGAAAGATCGTCTAACCGTAACGCATCACACACTTGTGTAAACCGGTGACTTCCAAAGAATTTAAATATTTTTAATGTTATTTGGAAATAAAATAAATCGTGAAAATTAGAATTTACACCTTTTTTATTACTTTCTATCATTTCTTATTTACGCATTTGACACTGTTTCGTTTTACGCTTTTAACTACCAATCTAAATGTAATTTGCCAATTTGGGGGTATTGCCAAGAAAGAAAGAAAAAAAGAGCCGAGAATCCGACCATTTCTTTTTTTTAAGGTCATACTTGTTTAAACTTGTATAGCAAGTCATACATTTAATACTCCACACAATACTTGTAGTAACTGGACAAACGTGTAGAGGATGTGTAATATTGTATAGTTATTCAGGTATATTCGTTTTTCTTTCTTTCCACGAACACGACCGCAAACCTGGCAATATATATGGTTCTATAATTCCTTGTTCTTCCCATCCCCAATTTATCATTTAAAACTATCTCCGGTACTCTATGTAAGGACGGGTATAGTGTGGAACCACACCTGAACCTATCTGTGTCCCGATAACTCAAGTGTTTACATTTACCGTATTTACTCGTGTATAATGTCGAGAAATTTAATATAAAAACCAGTGTCGAAGTTTTGTAAAAAAGAAAAAATAATAATCTAGATAAGATTCCTGATTTTTAGATTCCAAAGTGGGGTTCGCATTATTCGAGATCACATTGTACTGATATTTATTTTTTTTATTTGATGTTAACCATATTTGGTCATAAATTGCTTCTGTCGACTTTTTCGGTCCTTCTTTCCTAGTAAAATCTCCACTTTTTTTCCTTATGAAACCCTTGAACACTCTTTTCGTAGTTTCACTATATTTGTTCATACGACGAAACGTGTTACATTAATAAGAATCCTGCAGGCAGCAGTTGGGAATTTACTGTCATCTTCACAGCCGACGTTACTACACGCCGAAAATGATGGCCTTTTTAAGTAAGGCCTTACTTATCTAATCACCACCATGATGTACATAAGTAAAAAGTAATACTTTTTACTTTATTTTTAAGGGTAAATATAGTAGAAAACTTAACGTTTTAAGCATATGACATTTTAAAGAATGGTTTTGGTGGTTATGTTATGTAATTTCTTTTGAAAAGAAGTTCTTATGTCATAAAGCCTATGCACAACAGTAGTACTTTAGTTAGAGATAAAACTTTAATCTGTCTTGTGTTTGTATTAGTTTTATTTCAAGTTTTTCAAAGAAAGACTAATATTGTTAAAAGTTATACATTCAATGCGAGGCTGGGTAAAAAAAAAAAAGAAAGATCTGCTACTACGAGAAAAAGATGCAATCAAGCGTATCTCCTTACAGTATTTTCAGTCCCACGTGGGTAATAGTTAAATCCATTACGACAAAAATAATTACTCATCATACCAGTTTAACCATTAGCTTTTTGTCTCATCTATTAAGTGGATTTAATTTGTAAATAAAAAATAATGAACTATTTCTGGCCATGATTTAAACTGAAACTAAACGTGATATGAGTGCTTCGTCTCAGCTATATAAATGCTCCTACTAGACTGCACGTTTTTCGTGGAAAAAAACCTTTCAGTACTTGTTGGTTATACCTTGGTATGGAAAGAAATATCTCATCTCATTTACCAATTATTTTGTTTATGTGCTTTCTATTTTTCTTCTTATTTCTGTTTTCTGGAATTTTTGCTTGATATTTAAGAATTATTCACTTTGAATAATGTACTAACATTCAAGTAGAAACCGTCTTTCTGTAAGAACTTCGTTTATTTTTGTGTCCCAAATTTTAAAACTGTATTTTGAACTTTTAGTTTATTCGCGCGTGTGTGTTGTGGGTACCCTGCCCCCCACCTGAAGGTCGGCATTACCTAATCTCCTATGTGTTAGTATATTTGTGTAAAATCTCTAATTACTGCCACATATCATGTTATACCTGACAGAACATTTAACATTATGTAACTTTTCCCTCGTGTCTGTGTGTTTTGTGAGTACCCTGTCCCCCCCCCCACACCATCAGAAAGTTGACACTGCCTAAATGTGTTAGTATATTTGTGTATTTGTAAAATCTGTGATACTGCCAGATATGTTGTATGTGACTGATTATTTAAAATTATGTAACTTTTTTCCTCGTTTAAATCGCATGAATCTGATTTGCTCAGGTAAGTTGGTTAGATCAATTTTAACTACTGCAATTGTCACCATTGTACTTTAAAGAATTTCTCAAATTCAGTGGGTTGATTTGATAAGATAACATTTGCATAAAAGGTAATGAATGTTCTCTGAAAACTCTTTAGAACAAATTATTTAAAATGATTTTTGACATTTCAGAAACTGATTTCATTTAGTTGAACACGGGAATTTTGTTCAACAAAACAACTAACCCCCCCCCCCCCCAGCAGTGATCATGGAATATGAAAACGGATTCATTCTTAGTGAAATATTATACCACATTATCTAAAGAAGATATTGTTTACTTCAAAATTTTTATTTATATATTATATAGTCAATCATAATGGAATAACTTTTTTTTTGTTGTTATTTTAAAATTTACAATGTGAAAGTAAAAACAATGTTGTTGTATACCTTTCTCACTAAGATCTAGTATGTTTACAAATTTTCCTCTCCAAAGAGGCTTTATGAAACACTTAAGAGCAACAGAGGTCATTGCCACAAATACCAGATATACCACCACCCTGGTATTAGACAGATTCTTGACATCAAGATCCCCTTCATACTGGAACTCCCTTTCAGACAAAACAGTAAACTCTGTTAACATGTTCAAAAACAACCTAACAAAAGAAACTAGCTTACCACACAAATACAAACATTTCTTAAATGCCAACCCCTATTGCATCTGTTAGACGTATCTTCAGTTGGTCCTACTCTTTATGATATTCAGAAATGAATGATTGCTTACTAGTGTTATATTTGGTCTATTTGTGCCATGAAATTGATTGTTATAAACTCTAATAAATGAGTAACTACCCAGCTTGCTGCACAATTCCCTTATTGGGCTACAGTGATAATCCAAACTTTATCTCATAGACTTACCCAACACAGGCATTGGAATAGCGTTGAATTTAGAAATCGAGCGAGTCTGAAAGCAGAGAATCAATAACAGCCTCTCGAGGCAGGCCGGACTCACTTGATTTCCAATTACTTTACTTTCTCTATCCTTTGTATATCTTTTTATTAAAGATACTGACTCCATGTAAATTGTAATGCATTAAAGTTTCTAATTTCACAGATACTAATTCGATTAATCTATTCTTTTTCTTTTCAGGATATATTTTAATTTACATTGAAAACTGATTTCAAGTTCTTTGCAAATTTCAAAGCATTATATTTATAGACTCTATATCCCTTACACAAATTCACAATGGCAAACAGTTTTAACAAAGTCAACAGTTTTTGAACACTTTACAATCACGACAAATGGGAAATATTATCTGTGTCAGTGTGTTGAAGATAATTGTGAAAAAGTATGTGATGCAAAAATCATAGCTATAGCCTTTAAACCCAAACTTTAACAGGTTAGAGTGCTAAAACGTAGCCTGATGATTCACGTTGGCACTGATGAAATGCCTTCTATGTTGTGTGCTTTCAATCAATATAGGAAATGTGTATATAATTAGTCTAATTACAAATAGAGGTGTCAGTCGTTGTGTACCGACTCCACAACCCTGGTTACTATACCCAGAATACAGATAACATTTTACCAATGATTAACAAGAAATTGGAAATACAAAAATAACTTGTTTACTATATTTAAATTTTTAAAAAATTACTGAATTTTTACATCAATGTCTTGATTAAACTTGATTGGTTTTTATTAGTTTGTAAGGAAATACATTTTCTCTTACTGGCTAGGCATGGTCCATGATCATAATCATTGTATAGATATTTGTATCTTTGCATGTTGCTGATTTTACAAGCTTTTCCCAAGTACTTGATGCCAGCTCATACACTTACTTCAAGATTAAGCACCTGTGACTTTGCCATGTCTTTAGTTGACTATTTTAATTCCAGCAGTATTTAAGAGGTAACTGAAAAACAACACAACTTATATCTTCCACTCTCTGAGTATCAATAACTTGTTCTATTGCGCCTAGTTGCCTTTGCCTTGCAAATACCGAAAGATACAGCTACATATTGTCGCTAATAAATTGAATAGTCATAACTCCAAAAATGGTGGGGCAGAAACACCTGACACTTTTTAAAAGATTTCTTTCATTACAGGTTTAGTTCACTGGTGGCTTCTTGATGATCTAACGGTACACTGCTTGGAGTTTAGTCAGCATGGATTGTTGGTTGGTACAGCAGCATGTTTTGTACTAAAAACGTTCAGCAAAACTGATTGACATAGTAACTGTGTTCCCTGTGTAGTTGTTACAGTTTTGTTCTACTGCATAACACACTGCTGTACCGACCAATGATCCATGCTGACTAAACTCCAAGCAGTGTACTGTTAGATCATCAAGAAGCCACCAGTAAACTCAACCTGTAAATGAAAGAACCATTTTAAAAAGTGTCGGGTGTTTCTGCCCCACCCTTTTTGGAGTTACGGCTATTCAATGTATCAGCGACGATATACTTTGAAGTTAAACTACTTTCTGTTACCGGATGAGGGCCAGAAGACACGTCAAACAAAAGGAAAAATAATTGATATGGAAAAGATAAAAGCAAGACTCCTGATGCATTAAACAGATTTTTAGCTACATTATTTTAAAAAGTTAATTAGATAAATATCAGTTTCAAACCGCAAGGTTTGTCAGACCATTTTTTTCATGCTTATCTCATACATTTTTTTCCTCTCTCTGTCATGCTTGTGTACACTCTGAAACTCTGCTTCTCCATTTCTGTGCAGCTTTGATTGGCATTTTCGAAGCAAGCACCACAACTTGTGTGGACTTGGCTAGTTGTCAACACAACAGTAAGTCACTTCTGCTTTATGAGTCGCACAACTAACTAATTTTTCAACATGTATAATTGTGAGAATGAATGAATCATGGTTTGGTGGACTATTAGAACCAGTATCCACTTTTTTTTTTATTACTTTAAAGTAACTAGTTTTCATTTGGTGTTTATTTCTATCTGGTGTTCTGGATATCCCACATGTGGGAGTGAGTTTATATATGGAAATGTCTAAACCAATGTTCCCTCTAATTTTTCATGGCCTGCGTGGGACCCAAAAAAATCTTGGAGCATGCCAACAATATTTTTAATTTGAGAAGATCACCGATTTTTTTTTTTTTTTTTTTTTTTTTTTTTTTTTTTTGTCTAAAGTTTATGAAACATTCTTTCATTTTAATAAATATAGAACTGAGTATAAAATACAGAAAAAAAACATTGTAAATTGAATTTAAGACAATTTTTTCAGCCAATGTGTTGTAGACTCTTGGAATGTATTGAGTAAAGAGGTGGTTGCCGCCACATCCATTGACAGATTTAGATTCAAAATTCAGCCAATGTTTGAATAAATTTAGTGGGGCTGAATATGGGCCAGTATGCCCCCTGTCCCAAACCAACATCTGGTATGTTATAACAAAAAACATATAATAAAAGAAATGATTTATTCGGTGTATTGATTTTTCTTCATTATTTATTCATTGGCAGAGATGTATTCTTGGTAGACAGCCTAGTGAAAGAATTTATGCACCAATTGTTGTACACATTATAATCGTTGCACACATTATAATCGTTGCATAAATCTGTAATCAAATGATGTTACTTAAAGCAAGAGCGATATGACGATTGCTTTTTTGGCCATGTAGTTCATGATTAAACTTTTTTTTTTTTTTTTTTTTCCCCCTCTTTATCTGAAAATATGCGTGCAGCATTGTGCAACCTATAGGGAACTCTTGTCAAAACTCGTGAGTTTTCTACATTACCCTCCTTTATTTATATCTTGGGAAATCTAACCCTAGGAAACTGGTTGTAATGTTGTGGTTAAAAAAAAAAAAGTGATGATGCTGGTCTGAATAATTCATTGAGTCATACAGTTTGACAGATTTTTCTTTTTCCCTGTTGATGGGTCATTATTTTACCTTGTTTTAATTTGTTCAAAATTAAATAAACCTTGATGCCTAACATGATTGGCTTGTCTACCATAGTTTACCGATACAGGTACACATTTTCATGATTACACTGTGCAACACGATTTTTGTTCCTGTGTAGTGAGTTATTTTCTAATTGCTTGTGTGTAAAAAAAAAAAATATAGAAAATGGCTTTATTCCCTTCAAACTTTGCTTTCCTGACCAGGACACTGAAATTTATATGTAGTTGTTTTTCTTATTTTATGTGATTAAAAATGCACAAATTTGTCTTTTGTCCAATTGGAAATGATTTTAATTATCACTGTCCTGGTCACAAAAGAAAAGTTTGAAGGGAATAGACCTAATCAATTAGAAAATAACACTTATTACCCAGGAACAAAAAAAAAAAAAAATTGTTGCACAGTGTTACGTATGGTATTGTGAAAATTTTGCTAGATTAAAACCAATATAACTCCAGCTTTAAATTAAATCTTGTTGGGTTATGTAAAACATTTACAGGTATAACTTGATTGTAGGGGTTAATTTGTTGCAAAATTTTCTGCACTTTACAAGGTCTTATTATAATTTAATGTGTTTGTTTTTTCCACCTTCTACTTAGTTACATTAATCTCTACAGCAATACTGTAACAGTATTACATCAAAACCCACACTAATCAAAACTGCACTATTCAAGTTAGTCCTGTATTACATATTCTCTTATTCCCCTTTTTAAATTGATATAACTTATTACCTTTAATACTTGGGGTTGAGTTTTTTAAAATATTTTTTTATTTAAAGTCCAAATCTACCAGAAGGATATGCTAAGAAATATTTTTTATATTTAAGAAAATAATTATTTTAATGATTATATTGTAATATACATTACTTTTTGATAAGTTTTAATAGATATTAACCATAAAAGTTTAATATCTTATGTATATTTTATTTTTTGTTATGAAAACTTGAGTTTACTTTGACCAATTTTAATTTTATTATATGCTTTTTTATCACTGTTTATGTAGTAAGCTTTGATGTTGCTAGAATTTATTTTAGCCAAAGAATAATCATCATATAAAAATTTATGCTTTTTATATTTGTTAGAGATTTTATAAGGGAAAAGGAAAACTGGGAGAGTATGAATGTCTAGTGACGAGGAATAAATCGATGTGAGGTATATGATGTGAATATAAAATTGTACCGTTTTAATATGAAAGCAGAGCTAGCCAGGTATATAAGCGGCTGCTTAGGGCCCCCGTGAACCCCACAAGAGTGCTTGAAATATGCCACAAGAGAGCATAAATGTTTTGTTTTTTTTGTTTTTTTTTTTGTTGTTTTTTTCAAAGGCGGTGGAGGCCCCCAAATCAAATTCTGCTTAGGGCCCTATAAAGGCTTGTCAAGCCTGTATGAAAGCAACCATACAAAGCTTACTTGAATGCTTCACAATATTTTTTCTCATTTTACCTGTAACTGGTTAAATGAGCGCACAAAACCAGACCAATTTTTATTATTCAATAGTTAGAACAGTGGTTCTCAAACTTTTTTCCCATGCGGGCTCCTTATTGTTCTTAAAAATTGATTGCTGTGGATACACTTTTCTAAATATCATTGTTTGATAATTGATTTTTTGATTATTCTATCACTTCATATTTTTCAAAATGATTTTCCTTTTTAATGGACCCCTTGCATGGCTCTAGTGGACCCCAGTTAGAAGGAAGACATCTGTTTTTAGATTATCTCCTGCTCATGATTTCTTGTTCTAGCCTACTCTCTCTCTTTTTTTTTTATTTATTCTTTTCCTTTATGAAGAAGCAGCACAAATCATTCTAGTCATTATATTCTTACGATGATATTCATATCAAAATGTTTACAAAACTAACCACACGAGCAGTCAAATAGTGATTAATGCCATCTGTTTCTAACTAGCTTTCATCCTATGTAAAATAGTTCATGCATGATCAAATTAAAAAATTTTAATAACCGTGGTGCACTCCCCTGGGAGCTAACCGTGGCTCTAAGTGGTTTCTGTTGCATGAAATATCGATGAATTATGTTTGTAGCTCTGAAACTTTTGAAGTAATAATGTCTGAAAGGCAAAATCCTAATTAATGGTCGACCGATATGGGTTTTGGCCGATGTCAGTATTTAGAGCGCAAGGCAGCCGTTTTTGTTTTTTTGCATCTAAAATAAAAATTGTGCATTGTCTCTGTTTGGGAAATGAAAAGGTTATGAAGTGTATACATTAGTTATAAACACTTCGATGTTTACCCTTTATTTTCTTCCCCTTGATTCCAGTGACAACCAGCCGACATCTTCCTTCCCCTTCTTTCCTTTCATAGGAAAGCAAGAAGACTAAGAACCAACATGACTGCCTCCGCCCTCCCTCCATACCCCCCTCCTTCACTGTGTGTTGTGCAGTTGTCACTCTGGACTTCACTACCCCCAACTCCGACTTGGTCAACCCTTTGATCTCGCCAAGCTGAATTCATGAAAAATGACATGCTTTTTTTGCCCCCTTCGATTATTGAGTGTCATGACACTGATATTTTATTTTTTTTTTTTTTTAAATAGCAAAAAGTACCTTTTAATTTAAAATTAAAACTGAAAGGTTTTAAATTAAAAGGTACTTTTTTCTATTAAAATAAAAATTGCTCAATAATCAGCATCGGACGATTATCTCAAAATGACAAATATCGGCCGGCCTCTAATCATGTGTGAGGGGGGGAACTTGTAACCATAATGACTGATAAATCCTTGTTCTCATATTTTTGTATATATTTTTTATTTAAACTTTTTAATTATTTACTTTTTTTGTAAATGCATACTATTTTTATCTGGTTATAAAGTATTAAGAGAGACTTTGTTGGTTAGTATGGTGTTAGCTTTTTTTTTTTTCTTTGCCCCAGACAAATGCTTTATCAGGAGAGTCATAGCAAGAGGAGGGCACCCTCCCCCTTCTGGAGCAGGTGTGAAATGTTCTCTGGTCTATGATGCCTATAATTAACAATCCTGCCCTGCCCTAGGATATAGCGTAACTGCCCCTGGGTGCTGAGAACCCTTGCTATTCCACAGGTCTGAGGCTTTTGAGAATGGGTTCACTATTTGTAAACATGTACATGAAATATTTAATTTTGAGGATTTGAATCCTCTTTCAATTAATTTAAAAGTAAAAATTGAAAATTGTCTGCTCAATGCCCCCCCCCCCTTCTCTATCATGGGACTTGTTAAAAACTCCTGGAATGGAAAAAAATCCATTGAAGTCTTTTTTTTAGTTTTCCCTCTTGCTAACCTTAAGAGCAGGGCTCGAAATTAATATTCTCCCGGGGATGCTAAAAATGTTTTTGTGACGAACATATATCTTTCCTGGGATGGTTAAAATTATTTTTCGGGATTTTCCAGGGTATTTAAAGTATTTTAAGAGTTTGAATGCTTCTACCTTGTATACTTGTTGATATAGTGCTCTGAACAAAATATTTATCTGATGATTTGGTGGGTTACTCATTAACCCAGGGTTTCTTAGCAGTATCTTGCAAATCATCAAACTTTGTTGGTTGGATTTATTTGTTTAGTACAGAATGTGTCGACAACAATTGAAATTTCAGCTTGCCAGATTTGGGCTTTTTAAGTTTTCCATTCCGGTATTTTGAGTTTGAAGCTGATAGGGAACACATTTTTGCATTGCTAACCATTTCAATTGTTTTCAGATACAAAGCTTTTGTATTTTTCAAATTTTATCTTCATAGGCACCTTGTATGTTGTTTTTGAAAGAAACCATTAATTCAACAATGTCGATTATTTTTTTCAATTATTAACTGATTGAATAACTATAATGGCAATGTTTCATTTGAAACCTGATTTTTGATGCCATCAAACAATGTTTGATTTGTGCAAAAGATGTTTTAGGAATCTTTCCTCCAGTACAACATTCCACTTTATCAAGTTGTAAGGATTTATATTAATGACTTTGCAATACTTTTTGCTAACTTTAAGGAATGCTTCAAGCACTATGTATAAACTTAATGAAAACTGAGGTTTTAAATGATCTACTTTTGTTTACTTATTACAATAACTTGATGTCTTTATATTCCAAAGTTTGATGGGTGAAGTAAGTCATATATCACCTTTTAGTAGGAAGTTTATTTTGTTTCTGTTTGAGGTCATTGAAGCTCTTTGCTTGGCCTTCTTTTCCCTGTTTATTACCTTGTGTGCACATCTGAAATCTGCTTGTTTCTCTTGCTCCTCAGAGGTTTTTGAATTGCTGTTCATAAGTTTTTCTCTACTGTATATACTCGTGTATAAGGTTGGCCCTTAGTTTATGGTCACAAAATCATTGATTTATGGTTGGTGTGTAGGTCAACCCTGGTTTTTGAGGGATAATTACTGCATATGGGACATATTACATTATATGAGAAGCTACACAATTTTAACTTCATGAGCTTATTTATTGAAGGTATTGCATGTCTTTTCATTAATAATTGGTATGTATTTTATATGCTCATTATTTGCTGGCAGTAACTATTAAATATCTTTCATTTTTGAAGCCAATAGTCATTCCAATTATGTTTAAAGTTCAACCTTACAAAATTATTACTCATTGGCCTAAAAATCTGGTCTTCAAAACTCAACCTATATACGAGTATATACAATATTTATTTGGTATGAGAGCCTCCACACTTTTTTCTAATCACAAAGTTTTACAATAGATGTAGATTTTCTGTCACTAATTCTGATAGAGGTAAGAGTTTGCAAAAAAATATTTCAGCTCTCAAATTTTAAGCTTTACTTCTAAACATACTCTCCTACACAACACTAAAGTAGTTCTAAACCTAAATGTATTACATTCTTAAAAAGTACTTGATTTGTATCCTTAGAGAATGCTGAGAGAAGACTTAATTTACCTGAGCTCAGCTACATGTTCCAAAAAATCTTTAAAATTGGTGTAGAGTTTAATTAAAAATTTTAATACTTACAATTAACTCTAAAAACTCAAGGTTTTTATTTAAATTACCAGCCTTAAATAGATTAATCTCAAAATATTTATAAAATGTTGCTTTCATTAAATTCTGGTCCGTCTTCAGTATGTTGTATAATAGGTAAACCTTTACAAGCACTTGAAACTTAATTTTATATTTTTCTTTCTGTTTTTTCATTTTTAGGTATTAGATGGTGAACCAGATGAGTCGCGCTCTTCATCTCCAGTAGAAAAAGGTGAAGACGCTGTGTGCACTTTGCAACCAAAAACTCCAAGTGAGCAGCACGTACTAATACCATTGGTCACAAAGGAACAATCAAAACAACCAGATCCAAACTCAAAGTGTCCCCAAGAGTGTTCTGAAGCTCTTGAGAGCCATACTTGTTCATCATTCGTTCACAAGATATTACCACAACTTTCAATTGTTGAAGAAGAGAGTAGTGACTCTTCGGAGGTTGCAATTCCATCAACTCAAGAAGCAAGTGAAAAATCAGAAATTGCAATCTCAGAATCATTGGAACAAGTTGTAAGTGAATCTTCTGATATTGGCTCATCACCTAAAAAGGTGGAAAAACTCTGTGAACCTTCTGTTGATTTTATAACGCCGTTTGTTAACCAGGAGTCTGAGATTTGTGATACATTTCCTGAGACAACTCCTTCTGCAAAGTGTTCTGAAAACCAGGAACAGCCCTGCGAAATCACTTTGAATGTTGTCTTGCAACCCAAGGAATCAAGTGACGTTTCTACAGATGCCAACCAAGAGTCAAGGGAACTTATAGAAACTGCAGTTTTGAAACTTGAAAAGCAAAACGAACTATTGGCTACAGCAGCTCAGCTTGAACCTGCTGTAGATACAGATCCATCTACTGAGAAACACTTGACTCTTGTATCTCAAGTTGAACAGCTGAAGGAGTTTGCTGTCCTCCAAGTGAGTGAACCAGGTTTAAATAAGGATCTCCACTCTGAAGGATCATTGATTGAAAAACAGATTGAACCAGAAGTGAATTTTGTAACCGAGAAACCCAACCAAAACAGTGTAGCAGTTCAGTCTAGGTTCTCAAACGAAGAAATAACTGAGCTCACTGAAACACAAATCTTGGTAGAAGGTGAGCCTCTTGAACCCTTGTCAAATTTTGTCTCCTCAAAAGAAGAGAAGCCACACTATAGTGAAAAATCAGATCCTTCACCAACAGATAAGTCACCAGTTGAGTCACCATCTTCATCCGCTGCTGAACCTGTTCTCTTGCGATCTGACACACCTCTGGCAATGGAGTCGTTGACCACAGGTACCGAAATGCTCTCGATTTCGAGCCTTGAAGATAACTTGGGCAGCAGTCGGGAAGTTAGTCCATCTAGTGACGATGTGTTGGAGACGCTTGCCTATGTGCCTGACTTGGATGATACGGAAGATGTTGATCTGGAAATTGATGAATGTGACTTGCCAGATGAAGAAGATGAATCGAAAGTCTTGGAGAATTCTGACAATGGAGAATTGGATTCATTGGAAAGCAGTGTATCTCCTTCCATTACAACTAACGACAACACTTCTGCTGCTCCTGTAACCACCCCTGCCACCAACAATAACCCGCCTACCACCACTGCTACTAGTGCTGTCTCCTCTGGGGAGGCCATCATCACCAACACCACCACCACCAATACCGCAACTGCCCCCTCCACCACTACTGCCAACAGCAACAACAAAAAGAAAAACAAAAAAAATGTTGTGACAAACAATAACACCACTACAACAGAAACAACAACAGAATCATCAAAGGCTGACAACAAAAATAACAATGCCAATCTGTCTGGCAAGAGTGAACCGAAGAAAGTGGAGAGCAAAGATCCCAAATCACAAAAGTCCAACTCCAAAAATAAGAAAAAGGATGATAAATCAACCGGTGAGTATACAACCTGTTTAATTAGGGAGGGTGGTATGTAGGTATGTGCAAGTTATGGAGTTTGAAGCTTTTTCTGTCATAGTTCCTGGTTATCCTTTAGCAACTCTCACTGTTAGCTTTTCTCTGTCTTGCCAATACATCCTGACATAATAATTTAGGCTATTTTAAAATCTTTGATTATTGAAAAAGATTTCATGACTATTTTGGTGTTAGTGTATTATAAAACTAAAATCATAGATTGGAGATGACCCCCTTTCCTTAGACCAGCGGTCGGGAAGCCGCATGCGGCTCTTTAACCTATCTTGAGTGGCTCTTACCTAATTTATAAATATTAAATTAATGAAATTGAATATTTATTTTGTAATTGTCACCCATTGTATGTTTTCAATCTATCTGTAATGTTGATTTCTGGTCACATAAAATGAAAGATTGTCTTTCTATTTAAATCTTTAACCAAATTAAGCGATAGTTTAACTTTTCAATAAAATAATTTCTTGCCTGTCCTCTTTCCACCTTTTACATTGGGTTGGTTGGGGGTTGACATGCTGTTGGAGGGGGTGGGTGGTGCACAGTGGTGACTGTCAGGAGAGGGGGAAGCAAAGTAGAACTTGGGGAAATCTCAATTAAAATGTCCTACTTCCGCTTCCCCATGACACACACCTTGCATATGTAGGAACGTAGATACTACAGTATTTATATATAGATTGTAATTTTCAACTGAGAAATGATTCACTGTTGTGACAGTATTTTCTATAACAGATTTTCTAATGTCAGGATTTCTTTTAAAAAAGCTTTAAAATTTCATGTAGGAAGGTTAATAAAATATTGTATACTGGTAAATGGCCAGTATTTTATACCCTATCTCTTATTTTTGGCATTTAATTATTTGTACAATATTATTACATAGAAATTTTAAAGTTTTGTTCTTTTATGTTCCAATGAATTACAATGTCTGATTCACTTACAGTGAGTGAAAAAAGTTCACTTTAACATACTTGTACATCTTCAAAACTGACAGAATTTGGACCAAAGATTAATATTAATACTACAAAAATAAAAAAAACATTGTTCATTGAAAAATTATGTACAAAAATCAGAAATCTTTGTTCCAAATTCTGTCAATTTTGAATCTGTTTAAGTACGTTAAAATGCACTTTTTGAATTGTGTCTGATACTTTTGGCACTCGCAGTAATTTTGTATTCTATCCTGCACAAATGTTCATTGAAGCAGAAAAGGGGAGGCAACAAATACAGGAAGTGATGAGGAAATAATTACACAATCTACAAGGTCTGTGCACAATGGCAATGCTAATTTCATTCAGTAATAATTAAAAAAAAGGGGGAAAAGAATTTGATTACATTTTGTAATCTGGACAGTTTAGTCAGTTGGTTCCAATAGGTTATTTTTAATTTTTCAATGATTTATTATTACCATAGTTATTATTATCGTTTTTGCAAATTAATGCAGTTTCTAAAAATATAGTCACTCTGTTTAGGTCTAATGCTTATGAATGAAATTCTCTCATCCAGCAAATTTAATTTGAATTATTTTTATATCAAGCAGCTTTCCTGCAACATTTTTACCAGACTGTTTGTGTTCCTGTTGAGCACACTACTATTTTGGGTAAACTCATAATATAATATTTTCAAATTCTTTGTATTTATTCTAATATTGGATAACGGGTTGTTTGTGACGTCTTACTGTTATATGCAGAATGTTCATTTTTCTGTGATGAGAGAAGGGGATAAGGTGAGTTTAACTTTGTCTCTGAAAATTTGTTTCCAAACATTTTATCTTTGTAAGAAATTTGTTCTTTAATTTAGGTGAAGCATTTAGGGAAAATGAGTATAGAACAGTGATTCTGAACGCGGGGTGTACGCCCTACAAGGGGGCAATTTAAATATATTGGGAGCCAATTTGGAGTTTGTGTTAAGAGCAATTCTGTGGCTCAAAACTAAGTTGTGTCAAGGCTTAACTGATTAATTCCTAATTATAAAATTCTATTGATTCCTAATTACACAATACTATTAATTACTAATTTTACTATAAATTTCATAGTAACTAATGTTTAACTTATTAACTGTGTGAGGTATAAAAGTGATGAGGTAATTGCATTGTTACTAAATTTCACACAAAGAAATTACAAAGATTTTAGTAAATTCCTCAAATTTCATATATGAGTATTTTCTTCACAAAAAATTTTGGTAAATTTCTAAATTTAACATATTGTGCCTTTTCAACATCAAATTTGTTTTATTATACTAAGGGGGTAGAGACTTGCATGGGCTGATATTTTGCGACCCGTGCCTGTAAGCTTTTTATATAACCTGCCTGTACCCAGCCCGTCATTTTTTTTTTAATGTTTTAGGGCCTGGTCATACTGGCCCATAATTTATTTCATGCTTTGAAGGCTGCCACACCTGCAGCTTGTGATTTATTTTGTTTTGGAACGTAAACCTACCTGATATACGCATGACCAGTAGTTTATAAGTACTTCTTTCAAAAATATACCTATGTAAATTAAATAGATAGTAAAATTATTTAATTTTATACTCAAAATCAATCAAGTGTGATTGTGCAAAGGCGAGGCCCTTTTCTAAACCTGATTCAGCCCACCCGTACCTGCCCACCAACTTTAATACCCTCTAGTTTTTAACTATAGATAAAAAATCAGAATGCTTTAAGACGGAACCATATCTTGACAGAATTGCTTGTTGTGAGATGATTAAATTTGTTTTGAGAAAGCTTCCATATCAAAATGAAACTTCATGAATAAAATGAAAAACTCCTTTCTCACTTGAAGCCTTAATTGGTGTTGATTTTCACATATTGCAGAAAGGAGAGTAAGGTATTCTCTTATATCAGGGCTTCTCAAAGTAGGGGTTAGTTGGGACCCCTCAGGGGATCATGGAAATATTATTTGGGGGGATGGGGGATAGCTGAAATATTTGGAAATTATTTTTTTTTTTAAATAATGTTTTTACAAGGAATGATTATGTAAGTAGAATTTTTAAAAAGAAATATCTCTATACAACAATGTATACCTGGTGCTTATTGTAAAATGACTCAATGCTATTCACTAATATTTTAAAAAATAATTTTAATTTATTTTTTATTTTTTTGTTACATTTCAGTAATTTATTTTCCAAAAAGTGATATTTTTAAAAAAAGATTTCCCCCCCCCTGTAATAAACACTGTAAAATTGTAAACAAGACAAAAACATTTGTCAAAAATTGCAACATATTTATAAATGTTTCAATTTTTGACAAATGTTTTTGTCTTTTCTGTTTCTATATTTATCTACATTTAGATTACGACTAAAGTATAGTTTTATTACCTATTGCTTTTACAATGATTGGGGATTGCAAAATGTTTTTGTGAAGCCTTGTCTTAAAGTTTACCATTCCATCTGTTAAAGCAGAATGCAATAGTTAAAATTAACATTGAAGGAAGGGAAATAAGAGGCTCTATTTCTGGTGTCTCATTACTAAAAGAGAATTTTATTTTAAATTAAGGCAAAAGTTTATTCTGCGTTGCATCCAGTTCGATAATTATGATTTATGATACACATAGCTTAAGAGTATCTAACCTATATCATCATGTACTAGCATCAACCTGATTCCTAGAGCTGTTTGTGAAAATCTATTATCAAGAATAAATATTAGCATTGATGTTTCACTAGTGGAATATATAATATAATGATAAAGTAAAAACTGAAAGTGCAAATTAAATTTTGTTCCTAAGGTGATGAGACAAGACTTTTTGCAAGGTTTTCATCATTTTCAATTTATTTTTATCTACATTCTCAATTCCCCTTTACAACTTACAATACTACTTTCTGAATGAAAGATTTCATTCATTTTAAATACACTGAATTTTAAAAAAACTGCATTCAGTGGTATTCAGAACTAATCTTCTCTAATCTTCTCTAAGTGGTAGGTAGGCACTTAGCACTTGAGATATGGTAACTTATTTAAATATACTTTTTTTTTTGTTTTTTTTTTGTTCTCTCTCCATCACCATGGACTCTTCCAGATGAAAGCAACAATTTTGCTGATAAAAATATCCCCATCCCACCATTTTGAAACAATGGATTCTTCCAGTGTAATAAATTTTTATTTTTTATTTTGAAGAAAAACATTTTTTTTTTTTTTTTTTTTTAAAGAATCTTCTAATAGAATTCAAATACAGGTAGTCCCTACTTTTCGAAAGTGAACTTTTTTGCTTTTTAAAAAAAGGTGAAAAGAGAAAGTAGTGTTCAGCTTTTGTTTTGCAGCGAGTCAGTATAGAGGCAGCGCACACTTTCTTCCCGTCCCTTCTAAACCCTAGTTCCCTGTACCTCCAACCACTCAGCATGATATAACATCCCGACCATTTTTTAAATCTGGGAAAACTCAAAAATGTTTCCTCTATAAATTAACGGTAATTGCATCTTCGCTTTAAGCCATTTAGGCTTAGGAAAGGCTTTTATAGGAATACTCTACTTTTGGATAGTGGGGAAAACTGTATATCCATGAATTCTTTTCATGGGAATAACAAGTATATAATAATGCTGTGAATATTACAGTATTTTGTTTATCACTAAGTAAAATAGACATTGTATCTTCCAATGTGATCTTAATGTTCAGGAATGAATGGGGGGGAAAAAAGAAGTACAAAATTATAAACGTATTATTACATCTTTTTTGCAGACCATATTCTGCGAGCCCTGAGCAGTTTATCGACCCCAGAAGAGAAGTTGGCTGCCTTATGCAAGAAATACGCTGATCTTCACGAAGAGAATCGAGAACTTGGTACAAATGCTAAACAAAACCAGAGGAGACTTGCTGTTGTAAGTTATCTACTCAGCTTGCTACACATTAGCCTGTTGGAATTTATGTATACCTAGCATCTATTTTTTTGAAAAATGTATTTTTCTTATTTTCTTTTTACAATCTCCTGCTTCAGATCATTCAAGAAGAATTGACGTTTTTAACTATCAGTTAACCCTTTGTCATGAATTTTAAAATTTTTTGTAATTATATATTTTTTATTTATATTTGAAGGCCATATAAAGACAACTAACATTGAATGATGAAACATTTAGATAAACACCAATTTTTATTGAAAAATAAAAATTGGACTTCAAATTATTCGACAACATGTACTTTTAAATACCATTAATACATAAAGGGTTGATATGGACTGTTATGACTGACATAAAAAAAATTTATTTAAAAATATGATAATGTCACTTTTTATACTACTTTATATAATCTGCATGATTTTTTTTACTTTCACCGAATTATAGTTGTATATGCTAAAAATATAAATCTGCAATACTTATATAAATAGATTTTTCTCTTTTTATTGAAGATTCAACAATTATGATTATCATTTTAAGTGACATTCTTTTCCTTGTATAAATGAAGAAAAAAAAGCTCTACAATATAGACAAATTAACAATAAAATGACTTGAATCCATTCTCACAGCAACCTATTAAAAGGCTTAACTGTTGTGTAATAATTTAACCTAATTCTGAAATCATGCACAATTTATTCCTGAATAAACAAATCTTAAAAAAAAAGTTTTGAGTGCGCATTTGTATTATTTACTTATTTTTTCTCTGTTTAAATTTCTTATTCATTTTTTCAGCTGACTCGACAAAAAGAACAGTTGCAGTTGGAGAACAATAAAGCTGTGATGGCCAAAAGCCAATTGGAGAGTTTGTGTCGAGAATTGCAGAAACATAATCGCCTCATCAAGGTAAGCTGCATGTCGGCCATATTTAATTGAAGCAGCTTTTTTAGTTTTTATCTTCAGTCGTAATAAACCTGTTTTTCATTGATTATTTTGTTTTTCTCCCCCCAACTTAATTTCCAATTTCTAATTTGGATGACTGCACAGTATTACTTTGGCCACTTTATGAATGAAAAGGCTGTTTTTTTTATGTAAAAAAAACTTACTGGAAACAGTCTGTTTTTCTAAATTGAGCTTTTTTGCTAAATTTAGTTTCTTTTACCAAATTTTACCAAAGGGGCCCAAATTAGTAAAATACACATAAATATTAAAGCACATATGTTTTTTACTTACAAAGTAATTAAATTGTATTTGCTATACAGCCAAGCAAGACAATACAATAAATATGTCTGAAATTTGAGTAATAGTCATTCTTTGTTTACATTGTGATCTTTGTGTGTTCTTATAAGTAACACATAGATACCGCACACCCATTAATTACTGTAAGAAAATAATAAATACAATTAAAGGTGATAATTGGCTAAAATAGCTAACTGTAAACACCCAGTCGTTCATAAAAGTTGAAGGGAGTATATAGTAATATTGTAATGGAGCAAATACAAAATCATTGAATTGGAATTGATAACTTGCAAGCATTTAGCGAGGGGCCCCTAAAATTGCGGGACATGTGGCATTTGCTACATAGTTAATCTGGTGCTGGGTAGCAAATCATATAAAATAAGAAAGATTTTATTTTTAATGCAACAAAGATATGTGATCCGGTAGGTCTGAGAAAATTTTAATAAAAACAAATGGTCTTAACATCAATTTTTTAATAAAAACAAATGGTCTTAACATGAAGCTTGAAAATTATGTAAATAATGAAAAAGTTTATGGCCCACGTCTTCGCCACATTTATCTAACTTTGTTTGAAAGGTAAGAAAGTTTGTTATGGTCTACGTGTTCGCCACATTTATTGATTTATTGTTCAGTAAATCCAAAGTCAGTTCGGATGGATCCACGTGTTGGTTAAAGCCAAAATTCATTATACTGTATTTTTTTCTTTTCCTTTCAGGAAGAAAGTTTGGCTCGAGCTAAAGAAGAGGATGAGAAACGAAAAGAAATCTCTGCAAAGTTTCAGGTAACAACAAAAGCAAATTCTCAATTTCAATAATTAAATTTCACTTATTTTCTAATTTCTAAGCCATTTGATTAACTTGTATTTCTCATTTAAATACTAGCAAAATAAGCTTGTTGTAGATTAAACTATATTTATTTCTATTGGCCAGTTTTATTTAATTTGATGAATTGGAAAAACTTTTAATTGTAATACAGGGTGTTGCAAAAGACTTTCTTATTTTAATTATTTAGAAACTTAGCTTTATTTCCTTGTTTTAATTACAAAAACCAAAACCATTTGAATTTAATTCTTGAGAAAATAAATTGAAAAACATGAAATTTAACTAGAGGATTGTTTTAGTAAAAAAACAAAAAAACCCAACCTGTAGTAATTGGGTTTCTGAAGAGAGGAGTAAAGATTGTAAAACTATATGCGGGATCAGGGGAGATAATCCAAGCTTTATTTC
>VCCN01003834.1:1699775-1712044 GCA_006491835.1 Architeuthis dux | reverse complement strand
CTGCTATCATAAACGATATACACATCAGTGTGATCTGTTTTTTAAAAAAAAAATTTTTTTCTTGCTACTAGTTCTTCGATTTGTGGGTCTAT
Organism: Architeuthis dux; assembly: GCA_006491835.1. Classification (NCBI taxonomy): domain Eukaryota; kingdom Metazoa; phylum Mollusca; class Cephalopoda; order Oegopsida; family Architeuthidae; genus Architeuthis; species Architeuthis dux. The sequence goes on along the minus strand of VCCN01003834.1, from coordinate 1,711,952 downwards.
TAGTGAGAGAGCACATCTTAAGTCATTCTCAACTTGGAGTTTATTTTGAGCCTTCAACTTGATAGATAGAAGTGCAGAAAACCCTGGACTTTTATTTTTACCTAATAGCCTTCCCGCCCACCCCAAGTTGGGAACCACTGCTCTAGAATATGATATTGCTGACAATGGAATTTGTATTCATGATATTGAAAACTCTAATGTGAATTTATAAAGATGCTTTATGATGTTAGATTGTGGATTTTATTTTGTCTGAAATTCTGAAATGTGTCATTGCCATTTCATTAGTTATCCAGGGTTGCCATTTTTTAAGAGGCGATAATCCGAACTTTATCAAGAGGCTAGTATTGAACCTCTGCCTCTAGACTCCCCCACTTTCCAAATTCGACACTATTCAAAAGCCAGTTTTGGATAAGTATCAAGATAAAGTTCGGATTAACTCTCCTTATGGCAAAGTCTAGCAACCCAGATTTTCTCTCCTATTTTCATCTTTGTTTTTATTGCTACAGTTCAGCTGATGTATTCTTCCCAGGGTTGCAAGATTTAGCCAGAAGGGGAGATAATCCGAGCTTTATCTCAGAGACTTACACAACAGAGGCATTGGAATAGTGTCGAATTTGCAAATCGAGTGAGTCTGGGGGAACATGTGTAATTAATACCTGAGATAAAGCTTGTATTATCACACTCCTTCTGGTAACCTTGTTCTAGACTTCACTTAAGAAATATATAAATAGAAGTGTTCAGTAAACTGCAAAACACAAGGTTTCATTTCCTTCTTTTCAATGTTTTTACAGTTAAAAACCTACAAAGATCAGTACAGTGAGTTCCAGTCAACCATTACAAAAAGCAATGACATGTTTTCCAAACTTAGAGGAGAAATGGATAAGGTGAGATTTTTGTGCAATTTTTAAAACTGTCACCAACGGTTTCTTCAGTTTTTAAGTTGGTCTGGCTGGATATGTGACATACAGGTCACTCCAATGGAGCTAGAGGGCTGAAAATTTTAACATTTTTTCCTTATGTCTAGAAAAAAACTTTTTTTTAAATTCCCCTCCTAAATAGGTTTTTAGAGGCCGGTTCAATTTGCAATGTAAGTTTATACTAAATTGATCCGTAGTATGTGACTGGCGGCATTCACGCTTGTTTTTAGTAAAGTAAAATAAAGTAACTTATTCATTATCCAAATTTTTAATTGATCACCTCCCAACATGGCATCCTGGCAAAAGAAGTTAGTCACTTGATGGTCTCTATTGAGTGACTTTGATCATAAATTTTAATTTTTTTTCTTTTTTAAAATTTTTTTTTCTTTTCTTTTCTTTTATGATCATAATTCTAAGATATTACATACGAAACTTGGAAGGCTGCAAACTTTTCCGCCTTAAGAAAAATTTGCATTTATTTAACTCTTACTCTTCAGATGATTACAAATAAATTCAAACAATTTGCTGAAAATATGTCCCAAGGCAATTGGTCCATTAAATGCCTGAACATATTTCCATAACATGCCTGAACATATTTCCATAACTCTGTACAGGTTTTTCGGTGACCTATACCGTGTTGGGGGCACCCATGTTTTCACGGCTTCCTCAATCCTATTTTTTATGCTTAGTGTTAAATAGAGAGGCTTTGAGTACCATTTTAAAAGTTTTTGGTATGACTGCCATGGATTGAACCCACAACCTAGTGAAGCAGAGGTGAGCACTCTACCACTGGGGTGGGGTGATTGGTTGAACATATTTACTCTTGAGCAATGCACTAAAATAAGTGATCTTAGCTAAGCTACAATTCTTTTTGATTCACTCTTATAACATAGAGTATGTATGGCTTTGAAATTATCTAGTGAATGTAGTGTTAGTTACAGCAGTTTGTGTTCAGCATATATAATTATGTCTGTTGTGTTGTCCTCAGTTTGATGTATGTGATTATAGGGATATGTTTGTACATAGGTTAAAAGGAGGCTATTTGTTATTTTTGTCTGATAAAATCTCTAAGCCCAGATAATTTCTATTAAACTCTAGCAGTTTAAAGATCTTAGTAAAGATCTGGTAGCATTTTTACACAAGAGCAGGAAAGTCTTTTCCTATTCTAGTTAGGAGTCCCGCATTGTCATCAACGGAAGACGATACCTGTCCAGCTCTTGTGAGGCTGTCTAACAGTCTCTTTGATATCCTGTTGGATTTTTATTTCTTGTTGGAATATTATGTCTAGTTGGTATTTTTGTAAGTCCTGGTCTAGTTGTTTTTTCCGTATTTTGCTGTTAATGCCTTGTCCATTAAACGTCATTCTGGTGATCTAGTGTTCTTGTCTTAGACTGACCGGTTTTCGGACTTTCGATCATTCATTAGACTGATAATTGGCTGATTATTTGTTGGCCAATGAAGAGGACACTATTTTGCTGATTCAATTTAAAAAAAACAAAAACTTTTGCCTCTCTTTTCCTACTGTAGCTTTTTAATTTTAGGAAAATTCATTAGTGCAAAAGCAATTGAAGGACTGGTCTACTGGAGTTTATCCAGAAACTGTTAGTTAGAATAGAGATATAGTGAATCAATCTTTACTATTATTAGATGAAGTATTGTAACTCACCACATTTTATTAAATTTGACTAGTTTTTACCTTTATCCTAATTTTAGTTGTTTTTATATAACTTATTAATTATTCTTTATTCTTACTTTTTATTTCTGATTGCGCTCTTATTTATTGCCATAGAAACGGTGGCCCGAATTAATAAGTTGTATAAAGACAACTAAAATTAGGATGAAAGTAAAAACAAAAATTCAAATTTAATAAAAAGAGATAGTGGTTTAGAACTTTTGCTAATCTAGATTTTCTCCACATCTCTTGTCTGGATTGATAGCTTGGATAGAAGTCACATGAAATCTTATTAATCAAAAAACACTTATTGATAGTTGGTGAGGATTTGAAGGGAATTGCTTATATATAATATTATTTTCTGCAAATAGCAGTTGACATTGCATTGGACATTACGACTACTGAAGCCTCTTTAAGAGATTCAATTTGATACAATGTTTGACCAATCAAAAATAATGTAATAATGCTCAGGCCTACAAAATGCTAGCAGTTAAGATCTTGAAAATGGCCTAAACAGCTGTAACATGTACATCAGAAGACACAAGAGAGAACTACTTTCATAAAAATGTTAATTTTAAGATTTTTTAAAAAGATTTTTAAGTTTTAGAATTTTAATATGTATAACGTCTTGAACACTGGAATTGAAAATATTTTTCAATATTTTTCATTTTCATAGTTTATTGTTCTGCAAATAGCATTAATAAAAGGTTATTTTTTATGTGAGTTTTCAAAGACAACTTAATAATTGCCTACAGTAATGTTACTTTTCCAGATTAAATCTTTATTTTTAATGCTATGTCAGTGTTGTATTTTTACAACAGGATGGGTTCATACTGCCATATTAATCACTGCTACCCACAACACTGGTTTATTGCTGGGTTTAGGTTATTCATGTGTTCTGACATTTATATGTATCTATGTATCTGGACTTCGCCCAGCACTAACTGTTTATAATAGAAACTTGAAATTTTGTACACACACTCGCCTTAATGAGTAGGGAAAATGTATTTTTTGTTTTTCGAACTTTTAGGTTTTTAGAGACCGGTTCAATATGCAATGTAAGTTTATACTAAATTAAAGCTTTTGCCCGCTTGTTTTTTTTGTTGTTTTTTTTTTTGTTGAAGATTCAGTCCATTTTTAGTGATAACCCAACAAAAGGTGAGAGGCGTAACTTATTCATTCATCACCCCTTTTTCCAACTTTTTAATTGATCACCCCAACACAGCATATATGGGTGGTGTTGATTCATAATTTCCCTTGAAATGCTAGTTGGTTATTTTTTCATTTTTTGTACCCTAGCCTTTTGTTGTATTGCATTGCAGATGACTGTGAAAATCAAGAAATTGGAGAAAGACAGTGCTGCCTGGAAGAACAAATGGGAAAATTGTAACAAGGCCTTGTTAGGCATGATTGATCAGGTAAGTTTATAGTTTTTGCTATCATTTTATTTTTATTGTATACATTATCGTTACCTGGATACTAAGTAAAGCATTTTGATAGGCTAACCAAAAAAAGCCATTTTAATGGAGGCCATCAGTACAATTATACTTTAACTCTTAGTTTCATATAAGAAAATTTAGATGTTGATCTGAAGGGGGATAACTACTCATCAAAGTTATCTCCCTTTCAACTTTAGATGAATTTTTAAAAGAAATTTTTTTTATTTTATCTGCCACAATAATTTTAAGAAACTTTGTTTCCACCACAGAAGAGATATAATTTATTGTTTAATGTGTAAATGGCAGCGCTGGTTCACTTCTTGAGGAAAACCAAGATAGTTTTCATATCTTGAAATGTGAATGACGACTATTCAGAAATGTTTCAGGAGAGGATCCCAGTCAGCTGACTTTGCCATTGAAGAGTCAAAAATATGTTAAAGTTTTACCTCGCAGATTTTCATTTGTTTTTGTTTTTTTCTCTCTACATTTTCTTCATTTCTGTTGAAATTTACTATTGCAATTTGCCTGTTAGCTATTTTTAAGGCTGGTTTTCTACCAGAAAAGTCACTTCAGAATCTAAAAAACTTGAAAATTTCATCATAAACAGTGGTGTTTTTTTCTTTTTATTCTTTTTTTTCTTTTTTTTCTCTTTTGCTGGAATTTAAAAAAAATTTTTTTTTTTTTCATATCTCCATCCAGTACAAATGTTTTTAAACATTTTTTTCTTGAAATGATATAACCCTTAAGAGGCACATCAGTTTAATACAAAAAAAAGGGTTATTTTTAACATTTGGTCGAGTGTTTTTACAGTTTTGTGTGTCCATACGTTTATTTATATATGTGTTATGCCGAATCCACGAAAATTGCCTAATTAGCAAATAAAACTATGTATTTACTCATCTTTTGATTATATTAACTTTTGATTGTAAAAAAATAGTTATTTTTACCCTTGTTTTGATTAATATAAACTTTTGAATAAATTAAAAATGTATTTTTACTTTATTTTTTGTAAAAGAAAAAAAAAAAAAAAGTGTTTTTAATATATTCAAAAGTTTATATTAATCAAAACCAGGATAAAAACAACTATTTTAAAAAAAGTTTGTTTTTTTTTACTTTTTTTATTGTAAAAAAAAAGAAGAAATATAGTTTTATTCATGGATAAGTCAAGTAACACATAACACATTGTTTATACGTCAAGTAACACGTGGTGATTTTTCTGTTTTATTATATAAAAATTGAATTTTTTTTTCCTCACCCCAGAAAACAATGATGGATAAAGAAAGGATCCTTTTGCATACAAAAATCCAGAAATTAGAATCTTTATGCCGTGCCCAACAAGAACGATTGCGAGCTCAGAAAAGTCCTCCACCAGCTGAAGAATGTGAGTTTCTTTGAGGGATGTGCATGGTGTTTGCAACTCCCCTCCATCCAACCCTAATCTTTCTCCCTTCCTTCTCTCTGCCTCTTGAGTGTTTGTTAATGAAACAAATGCAATTATTATAAATGTATAAGCAAAAACTTATGTTTTCAATTGATGTCCTAATTTCACTAGTTTTTGTGCAGAGAACAGAACTGTGTCTATGATTATAAGTACAGGAAGTCCCCGAATTACAAACATCCAACTTACAAACAAGTCGTACTTCCGAACAAACAGCCAAAAAGAAAATTTAAAAAAAAAAAAAATAGTTACAGAAAGAGGTTTGTAAAAACGAACGGCACAATACTTTGCGCCACACATCAAAACATTGTGCCACTACACACACACACACACACACACACACATTCTCTGTGGTTACATTTTTATTATATTTATTCAATTGTATTGTTACTGTTTAGTTTAACAGTTCATCCATGTGGCTGTATCTAGGATTTATGCTTGGTGATCACAGAAAGTTCTATCGGAGATGAGCAAAGTGAACCTGTGCAGCTGAATGTTCTGGGTGCACTGTAAACTCCCATGGATAAATTAAAAAAATATGGCCAATTTTGGGGCCGTTTTGAAACCTATAAAAAAATTGATAAGTAGGTATACGCTGTACCCCTGCGTACCCCCACCCATTTCCACCACTGATTATTTCTTTAATGATTTTTACGCATAGGTAAAGTATATACTGAGACAAACATTTGACTAACTGAATACGCACTGTACATAACTGTTTTGATTTGTTTACAGATCCGACTTATGAATAAATCTAGGAATGGAACTTGTTCATAACCTGTATAAACATCTATTTAAAAAAAAAATTTTTTTAAATTTCAATTTTATTTACTTATTTATTCATTTTTTTGTAGGTCACAAATGCTGCTATGCTGAAAGTTCTTCAACTCCACCCTCCAATGACAACATGCCTGGTTAGTATTTAAAATTATTTTTGAAATAGTTGGTATCAGGAAAAAGGGACTTAATTAGGCTGTACATAAAATATTTTTGTCCAATTCAATAATCCAGTTCAGGATTGCCTGATTTGGCCAGAAGGAAGATAAATACATGCTTTATCTCAACATAGGCATTTGAATAGCGTTGAATTTGAAAATCTAGTGAGTCTGGAGGCAGATGTTCAATACCAGGGTTTGATTATCTCCACTTCTGGCCAAATCTGACAACTTAGATTCTGTTGAATTTTTTCATTGATTTTTCTTTAATGTGGGTTGACTGTTTCTGCTATTGTCACTTAAGTTACAATATTTCAACTGGAATACTGTTATTGATTATTGCATAATAATTTTTATAACACAATTCTGTAAATAAAACATGCTCTGAATGCAAATAGTATACATTTTACTTGTACAGTAGACCTTCACAGCAAAGTTGGACGACTTAATCGTAAAAAAATGGATCTCATCATGAGGACTGATTTGACTGATCACCGCCAAAGAAGCTAACATTTTTTTTTACTTTCATACTAAGCTGGCACAGCAATCAGTTTTTATTGAATCAAGTATTGTAAATCATTTTTATTAATGTTCGACTACTATTTACCCTCATTTAAAAAATAAAATCATAATGTGTAAAATGGTTTTCAATAAATGAAGTTGAATTGTAATTAAAAAAACAACTAAAAGTTAAGATAAAGGTAAATAGTAGTTAAAAATTAATAAAAATAGTTTACAATACTTTGTCCAAATAAAAATTAAATAATAAAATAAATGATTGCTTTTTTTACTAAAACCAAAACAATAACGCTTCCGGTGCTGGCCTTATTGAAATTGTGATTAAACAAACTAAAAATTAGGATGAATGTAAATGGTAGTCAAAAACTAATAAAAATGGTTTATAATACTTCATTTAATAACAAAATAAAATAAAATAATCGTCTTTTACTAAAACTCAGACAGTCATTGCTGTGCCGGCTTAGTACTGGAGTAGATATACTGTGTAAGTACGAAAGTAAAAAATGTTAGCTTTAGCGGTGATCAGTCAATCAATCCTTAGATGCGATAACAGAAGGATTACCACCAAACAATAGCTAAAACCTCATACCGTTAAAATATGTAAATCATTCCAAGTTAGATAATAAGGGAACAAAAACAGTGGCCCAGGAAATTTGAAATCTGTGCTGAATTAGAGAAAGAACTGGATTACAGGTAGCCAGATTAGTGAAGGTCTACTGTATTACAGTTACCCTTCATGAAAAACTATTGGTGTATACTTATGCATTTAATATCTGTTTAACCCTTTGGTGATAACCACAAAATTGCCTATTTCCACCATTGCCTATTCAAACAAATGTAACTTGGGGTTGATACAAGTATATCCATCATGTTCTATATCATTTTAAAGCTTAATAAATAAGCTGTAACAACTGTACTACCAAATATGGACTCAACAGTAAAAAAAAAAGAAGGCATTCTGTTACCTTTTTTCAAAAAAACTTTCTATAAACAAAACAAATCTTATGCAATAAACCTAAACAAAGAAATTCAGCCAAATATCTTTTATTCCCTAGAGGTTATTGATCACTCTCTGAGTGGTGTCATAAAGCTTTTTTTCTTCTTTTTTCTTTTTTCTTTCTTTCTTTTTTCCTTCTCGCAATGATACTATGAGGCACTTTTCCGTCTATTGCTTACATTTTGACACACCTGGCTTCTTTCTGACTCTCTATCGCTTTCTCCTCGTAATTCCTGGCCTAGGAAGGATTTTTTGTCAGAATCTGATTGGCTATGGTACAAGTAAATGTATGATGAAATGTTTTGTTTTGTCACCAAAGAGTTAAGATATAATCTTTTGTATGTGTATAAACATTGATTATAATTTTAAGTTTTATTCCCGGCATTACCAGTTGATTTTCCTAAGCATCAGTAATCTATTTATTTTCCCAGCTGAACCTGCCCAGGCGCCAGTTACAGACTCTTCATCCAAGACAGATGTGGCAGCTGACCACGGCACCCCTGCTGAAAGCTGTGTTACCCCAGACAGTGTGACACCAGCTATGGGCTCCACAGTCCCGGCTACTGACTCCCTCCCTGACCCGCAGCCAACAGAAATTCCATCCGCCACTGTTTCTGAATGTTCAGCTGCATCCAGCACCCCTGAATCCACGGTCGACACAGCAGCAGACAAAACAACAAATGAAACCCCAGCACAAAGTTGCCATAGTAACAGCAGTGTAGGTGATGATAGCAATTGTAGTTCAACAAATAAGGAAACTCCCAGCTCGGATAATAAACCAGCGCCGTTAGTTGACCATACAGCGCCTGTAAAATCATGCACTCCAACTACGTAATGACACCTTTCTACTTAAATGCAACGGTTTAATGTCCATTACCTTTTTTTATTTCTCAATCTTTCATTAAAAAAAAAAACAAAACAAAAAAGACATAATTCCCTCTATTCTATTTAAAGTTGTTTTTTTTTTTTGTTTTTTTTTAAGATTTTTTTTTTTTAAAGCAGTTCTAACTCCTGTATTTGGAAATCCCATTTTTTAAAAACTTTTTATTAGTTGTTTTTGTTTTTATGTTTTTGAAATATATATTTCTTTACCCATACTTGTAGTTTTTTTTCCTTTTTTTTTAAATTTGAAAAAATAGTGAATACATTGAACTGCTTGGTTTATTTTAGGCTAACACAATTCGGTGTGTGATATCTATCAGGGCATAGTCTGAATCAAGGTCAACACAATATAAATGTAATGATTTTATGAATGGGCTGCAAAAGTACTCCAAATACAGTGTGTGTGTGTGTGTGTGTGTGTGTGTGCAAGCTCTGTAAGATGATGACTGAATGTTGATGGAATTATTTTACTGTCTAGGTATTAGATTGGCTTAAATCAGCTGTTTTTAGATTATGATGAACTGTGTTTGTATTCTAAATACACAATAGCAGCAATACCATAGAGCCTGAGTGTGTAACATTAAAAGAAAAATAGCTTTTTTTCTTGGTTGATCCATTAAGGCATTTTGCATTTCCCCAAATACATGCTTTTCCATGAATTTTATTCACATGAAATCCAGTTTAATTTTTGGGCTTTAAGAATGTAATATTTCTTCAGATTGAAATCATCATTTAGGAAAAGCCTAAATAGTGGAGGAAGGTATGTGCAGACTGACTATTCACTAATTCAACATCATTTGAGACCTGTGGGTCAGGGTTGCTAGTTTGGGCTACAAAGGGAGATAATCCAAACTTTATCTCAGATTTACTCAACACAGGCCTGGGAATAGCATTGAAAAATTCGATGCTATTCCAATGCCTATGTTGGGTAAATCTGAGATAAAGCTCGGATTATCTCCCTTTGTAGCCCAATCTGGCAACCTTGCTGTAGATGCTGGATTGGAGATTTTTTTTAAAGATCTCTAGAGACTGGTATTGAACCTCTACCTCCAGACTCCCTGTCTTGGGTAAGTCTGAGATAAAGCTCGGATTATCTCCCCTTGTGGCAACCATAGGTGTTCTAATTTCAAAGATTTTTTTTTTTAGTTGATATTTCCATTTTTGTTGCACCATTCTAAACTGGAATGTTGTATTTTAGAAAATCTGCAAAATGTAAAATCATTTTATTTTTGCCAAATTATTAAGAACTAGAATTTATGGCCAAAATTTACTACTAAAAGCATAAATGCTGATCTAAAGAAATCGTTATTCGAAATTTTAACAGAATAGTTCAAACCCAATCTTCATACTTTGTGATTTCTAGTAATTTATAAGGTGCTACCCAAAAGTTTGAGGAATTATAACAGTGAACCCAACGTAGTATGGATTTTTACCCTTACCCTTCGTGAGCAGTACCCTAACATTTAATCCATGGAGCTGAGCCCCACCACAGCACAATTGAAAGACAGAAATAGCATCTTGGTGTTTAGTTTGATGGTCATGATTAGTCTTTTCTCTTCACTAACCATGGTAACCATCCAAAAACATTTTTAGTGACCGACATGATAAAAGTAGATAAAGTGGATTAGTGCCTTTTTCAGATTGCATTAGCCGAAAAAAATAATACTTCCATGACAGGGGCTGGGATTGAACTACTATCGGTCTAGCTCTCCACAAACTGCTTTAACCCCATACACATCTATTCACAAACACCTTGAGAAGGAAACCTTGTTGAAAGCAGATCTGAAAAGACTTGCCATTTCTTGGACCACGTTTGTTGGTCTGATATAGCAGGGGGCTTCCCCAACCTTTTTTGCACTGCGGACCGGTATAATTTTGACAATATTCTTGTGGACCAGCCAACGAGAGGTGGGGTGTTAATCACAACTGGAATATAGGTGATAAGTCACTTATAAGCAGTGTTGCCAACTCAAAAAATATTTTCGCGCTAATTTGACTGCCAAAAAGCGCTAAATATTTTAAAATAGCCAGAAATGGCCCAAAACCACCAAAGATACTCTAAGAATGGTCACAAATAGCCAGAAACTGGCCCAAATTTAGCGCTTTTTGCACTGCCAAAACAAGAAATGTGCTATATTGGCAACACTGCTTCTAAGTGGCTAATACACTCAGTTTTGTTTCTAAAAGGGTTTATTTAACAAATTCAATATTAAGATCCAGGGAAATGAATTTGTTTTTATTTTACAAAGAAATATTGCCCAGTACCTGTCCGCAGCCCAGTGGTTGGGGACCACTGTACTATAGCAACTGATATTGGAAAAAATTAGGAATAACTGAAACAGCTATTTATTTTCTCCCTAATAAAAGTATAAATGGCTGTTGTGTTTATTATCAGTTTTAACTTCCGAAGCCATCCTCACAATATAGTCTTATTCGTAATGTCTTATGTGGCTCTCTGTAGTCACAATTGCCTTTTGTATACTATTAATATCCAACTTCATCTGTGAAGTTTTATTTTTAATAAAACTTAAAAGCTTTTTTCCCTATTATTTATCGAGCTTTAATTGAATTGTTAATAAAAACATTTCTAGCATTGGCTTTTATTATTGATCTAATCTTATGCAAATAAGAGGAAAGAAAACAAAAAACACTGGCTATCAATGCTAATTCTTGCAAATTCAGTTTCAAGCAAACATGACTCAAACCCTAATAATACAATTAACTGTTGAATCTATATTGAATCACTATTGGAATAACTTGATCAATTAGAATAAGTAACTTTATTTCTTAATAGTCTCATACCTTGCCACAGCAATCATCATGTCTTGTTTAAATTGTGAGTGTATATATGTATGATAATTATAAAGACATTTAATTGGTTGGGAACCTATATTTGCTCGGCACCGATGTGAACAACTGCTAAACAAGCAATGTAAATAAAGAAACCAGTGCCGTGCGGGGGATCAAACCCGCGTCCATCTTGGAAGCAACCGTATATGCAGATTCTGCTCTACCCACTGAGCTAATGATGCTTTCATGGGAGGCAGGAGTCTTTTACTGTACACTTTGCCGGCCCCTCTACTCACACGTTTGTATTTTGGCACGAATGTAATGTGGTCCATGGCGCTGAGCAAATATAGATTCCCAACTAATTAAATGTCTTTATAATTATTCTGTCGGATATAAAATTATCCATTATGTGATTTTTCATTTTTTCATTATATATGATGAAAAGTTTAGGCCAAAATCTGTTGCTTCAGCATGTAGCTTTTTATTTCATTTATTATTTCCAAATGCACCGAGGAAAAAAATCTTTATTTTAGTCTGTGAACTTTTTTTTTTTTCTCAAAGGAAAAGGTAGGAATGAAATTTTGCTTG
>VCCN01003834.1:1686592-1697749 GCA_006491835.1 Architeuthis dux | reverse complement strand
AATATGAAATGTAAGCTATTTTATTTATTCAAGATTGTAATATTTCAAATAGATTATAGACTTTCCATAGTTATTCATTCTGAAATATGTGAACTATTGTTTTAAAACAGTTAAAAGATAATAAAATTGGAAAGTTTATTTTAAATTTATTGAAAATACATGTAATCTAAAAAGTGGTGATTTTAAAAAAAATGGCATAAAATCAACCTTTTGAAAAAATTAAGTACGAAATGTTAGCTTCTTTCGAAAAAAAATACAGCGTTTACTAAAAATTTGTCCTAATGAAATGATTCAATCTTGATGTTTCAATGGTTGAACTTTGTCAAATATTTTTTTAACAAATGTTTTAGCATGTATAATTTTTGACTTGACAAATGAAAATAACTATCAAATTTAAAAAATAAGTTTTCCCCCTCGTTCTGCAAGTGCTTAAGATGACTTCAAAATTAAGCATGTTATAATTCAACATAGAATTAGGCTTTCAAACTTAAATTCTGTAATTTTATTCATAGTCTTTTTATTTTTATGAAATTTAAATTTGTGTAATCTATATTTCTCATATCTTAAAATTGTCATCTTTGTTAAAGTGGGGACAACTCATTCTGTAAAGATATATTGCTTATACTTTGTGAAAATTGCTAAGTCAAGCCCCCTAATTTTGGCCAAAAGATCTTTTGAATCATAAGTTAATCTGGTTTTCAAGAATAGAATGAATATGAGAGCACAGAAGCTTCTCTTGAGTGACTCTTTCATAACCTTTACTTATGTTAACTTGTTAGTCTATCATTTACTTAAGTCATCATGATTGTAAAACATTGTTCAGTAGTGATGTGGTTTTGTAGAATTTTAAAAATTTAATCTAAACATTTGTCACTTTGTGCAGATGTCTGTTCACCTGACACGCTATTCGAAACCGATATATAAAATTAGGAAACATGACCGCAATTCAATCACCCGACGTAGACCATAGCAGATGGATGACATACACATGAGCTACCGCTACAGAAAGGAATAGGATTTCAAGCCTGGTGTAATGTCAGTTACTAGAAATCCTAGATCATTTTGACAAGCAAATTACTGATGGAAATAGCATACAATGGGCTACAATTACAAAATATCTATTAATTAAATATTAATTTCATCAATTTAATATTTGTTACAGTATTTTCTAGAGTACAGTGTGACCTGGGATGTGTTCCCCACTTTTTGTAGCTAAAATCGGTCATATATTGTATCGTCTTATCGCTGCACTAAAACTGACATGGTTCCTGCTTTTGTTTAGACAGAATTTGGATCTTTTAGGTAAATTCAAATCAAAACTTAGTCTGTTTGTATTATGTTAAGTCATTTTTTATGGGTTCTATGCTAGTAGTTTTATTCAAATAGATCTTCAGACGATTGAACTCCTTGTTAACACGTTTCGGCCAATCCATTCTTCAGCCTTCCTCAGGTATAATATCCGAATGTGATGGGGTAAACAAAAGTTTTTAATTTCAAAGGTGATAACTCGTATAACACAGTATTTGGGTGTTTCTTTGACCCTTGTCTTGTTGGTTTTGTGTTTGTTGAATAGTGCATGCCACATCGGTTGAACTCCGCACTTATCTGAAACCGAAATGTTGTGTAAACACAGTTAAATCGTCTGAAGAACTATTTAAATGTTAATGTCCCTTCTCAAAACTATATCAATGTCAAATATAAAAACAATTTTTTAATCTTACACCATATAGTGATAGCATGGGGAATTTTCAGCAAGATGAAGTCAACATTAACAAATAAGAACATCAATGTTGAAACAAGAAAAAGCATTTTAAAATGCTATGTGAGGAGTACCTTATACTACGGAGAAGAGACATGGATGGTTAAAACGTATAGAAGCATTTGAGATGTGGTCATACAGAAAATTGTTGAAACTGTCATGGACTGTGAAAACGAATGCGGATGTGCTGCAAAGAACGAATGAAAGGAGACAAATGATCAACATCTTCAGAGAAATAAAACTATGGTATTTTGGACGTGTCTATTAATACTAAATGATATTCACAGAACACTACTTGACGGAAAAAGTAGAGGTCGCCTAAAGTATAACTGGTATAACATCAAAAAATGACCTGGATTGCCGTATGAACAGAAAAAGTGGAGGACTACTGTGTCATTTCATGTCAAGAGACATGAACATAAAGATATTTCATGTACACCAATTCTTACCTTTATACAAGGATTCTCTTTACGAATTTTCGAACATATGAGTAAAAACCTTTTTGTACCATGCATTTATTAACAAGCAAAATCTCTGAAGTTCGAGTATTTTTCTGACTAAAATTACGTTATTAATTAAAATTTTTTTCAAAAGTTGTGTAAATAATCTTGACCATATCTATTTATATGATTCTAAGTTCATGTATTCTATTTTATTATATTAAGCCTTGGATTTGGGAATGGGTGGACTTTGGGGAGTTTATAGGAACAGATCTCAATTTTTATAATGGGAGTCATGGGAAAGGAAAATGCACTTCGATTAATGAGTTTTCAGGAACGGAACTCACTTGTAAAACAGTGAATTTGTGTATATTTAAGACATAACTGTTAAAAGTTCCTGTGAATTTATTGAAACTAGGTCAGTAAATGTTTGGAAGGGATCAGACTTTATAGTGTGTGGAGCAGCCTGTCATAATTTTCTGTCCGTCTTACCAAACTATAGCGTCAAAGTATTTCGGTTGCTTCTCTTTAGTGTTACCGATTTAGATAATCTTTTGATTTATTTTTATTAGATTTCTCCATAACCGCTGATCTGAAAAACTTGACACTGCTTTGTGAGCTGATTGATATATCTGGCCTTTTGTCGAGTAATTGCAGTGCATATGCACACAGTTCTTGAATTGTAGTTAGATGCAATAATAAACTATCAATACGAGCAATTCCAACCTTGTGCTTGTGCTGAGTGCAGCGGCATTGAGTACCATTTTTTAAGGTCTTAGGTATGACTCCGTGGTGGACTGAACCACGGCCTACCAAACGTGGGGGGGGCAAGCACTTTACCTCTAGGCCACAATGATCGGTATATGATGAATTATAATGATAAAATTACGAGCTAGTGGCAGCCAAATTTCAAAGGGAAATTGTTTTCTGTGGCCCATGTGTGTATAGTAAGGATCTTGCTCTTTCAGATTATCGTCTTCTTGCGGAGGAAGTCACCTTTTTAAGCACTTTTATTAGAAGCGCATTCAACACGTTTCATGAGAATTGTATTTGTAAAATCGTGTAGTAAAAAAATCCATACAAACTGCTTATCAGACCTAACATTTCCCGCATTTTGAAGCCAAGTCCTGTCTCCCCTGTAATGAATTTGTACGAATCTCCCACATTAAAAAAATATGCCTGTAAAAATGTTTTCCCCCCCTATTTGAAGACCTACCAAGTCTCCAGCATTTTGTTGATTATCTTGGTTTAAGATTGTTAAAATAGGTTTTCAATACACTGAAATAGCTGTTTTAGAGCTTCTAGAATTGAATGGGGCAACTTTTGAGGAAATCTCCCCCTTGAGAATTTCTAAACCTTGGCAATACCAATTCTATTGCCTTTTCATTGAATATATATATTTTTTTTTTATATATACCATTTAGAGGTTAAAAAACGAGAAAAACAGTGAAATTTCTGAAAGGTAATTTTATTTTACATCTTAAATAACATTGGAAGAACAGAATGATAAAAAAACATTTTTTTTTTTACCATTATGTAACTCGTGATATCACGAGTAAGACTTAAAATAAATATTTCAAAACTTCCATTCACTCTACACGGATTACTGCATATGTAATCATTAAACGCAGGTGTTGCGGTTCAAGAAAGACAACCGGGTTGAAACTGAACCGCGGATAATCAAAAGTCAATTTAACCGGTGAACAAAAGTGTGTTTTCATCACAAAATCAAAGAAATTATGTGTAAAACATCACGTAATTGTATGTTGATTGCAAATTGAAGAAATTTAATATTTTAGTCATTAAGTAAGTCTTATGAAATTGTTTTTATTCGCGGTTTTCACCAATCCATCGCCTTATATCACGATCTGCACTATATCAGGGGACTCCTGTATAGTGACAGCGAATTCTGGTGGTTGAGAAGACAATGAATGAAACAATTGTATTTTAGAACTGACTGCATTTGAACCCGGTATTCATAGGTAAGGTTTCGACTTTTCTTATTAGTACAGAACATGACTAAAGAACAGACTATACGTAAGTAAAATAATAATCATATATTTCTGGGGGAAAATTATTGATTAAACAATGTCTTTTAAGAATTTCTTTCGAGATGAACCGAACCATGGTTCTCGGACTTTTCGGCGAATGCCATGTCGCCGACAAGTTTCGTCCTGCGGACGATTCGTAGACAGCCTGTTTAGCGAACAACACCGTCTTTTCGCCGATTGCCTTTTCGTTGAATTTTAAAAAAAAAAATTTTTTATTTACCA
This sequence comes from Architeuthis dux, assembly GCA_006491835.1. Taxonomy (NCBI): domain Eukaryota; kingdom Metazoa; phylum Mollusca; class Cephalopoda; order Oegopsida; family Architeuthidae; genus Architeuthis; species Architeuthis dux. The sequence goes on along the minus strand of VCCN01003834.1, from coordinate 1,693,277 downwards.
TTTAGCGGTTAAAAAACGAGAAAAACTGAAATTTCTGAAAGGTAATTTTATTTTACATCTTAAATAACATTGGAAGAACAGAATGATAAAAAAAACATTATAAAATAAATTTTTGCGACTGATCAAAGAAATAATCCAGCAGACGTCGACGATACCCTATTTTAAAAACGTAATTAAACTTGAAAAGAATTAGGTCGTGAGTTTTTTTTCTTCGCTTTGCTAGAAAGAAAGAAAAAAGCCCAAATTTCAGTCAATAGAAACGGAAAACAAATTTCAGTTAATAGAAACGGAAAACAAATTATTAAGTAGAATATCGCAATGTTTCGAAGTCATTTTTGGTTTACTTTTAGGTTCTCGGTCGTAAGTCGTTTTGTCGAACGAAACTTTTATATGCAAGTTTTTTTTTTTTTTGTGTTGTTTTTTTTTTCATCAGCTGTCGATTTTCAGCCGAAAAAGATTCACGTGTTGTTCGCCAAACAGGCTGTCCCCAAATCGTCCGCAGGGTGGTGGCAGAAGGATATATTTCCAGATGGTGTGTTTGTGCAAAGTAATATATCTTAGCGGCAACACCCGTTACCAACGAATATTAATAATACCATTTTTTTAATATGGGTACATTAAGATGAGGTTCCATAAAACAATTGTACTGCACCATTAACCTTTATTGTCTATACGGTTCCAATTTCAAACACTCTCATCCTAGGTGATAAGACCTGATCTAGAGAGTGGGTGGGGGCGGTTAAACCTAATGTCTGTCGTTTCCTAATTGAAGGCTCTCATCTGATGCTCATTTTTTATGTTTATTCTGCTGATGAAGTTATCAGTGCATAACAGGTAAACTGATTCTATCAATCGTTTTGATTTAATTTCCCATTCCCTTCTCATAGGATCAATCAGTTCTGATTTCATAGCCTTTCCACGGATTGCTGCTTTTCGATATCCACCCTATTCACTCGACCCCCCTCCAATGTGACCATCTTTTATTCCCTTGAATGAAAGGTAAACGTTTTGCTGACTTCGAATGATGTGAAACAAAAAAACGCTGCAGGCCTTGAACAAAATCAACAGTGAAGAATTCCAGATATGTTTTCCAGCCGTGGAACAAAACGTTGGCACAAATTCAGTGAGCAAAGAAGAAAGTACTTTGAAGGAGACTAGGAAAAATAATTCCGGTTATTTTTGGGTATCCCTCGCGTGTTTTAATTTCAACCTTATAAAATTATTACTCGACCCCCATTTTTTTTGCCTAAACATTTGGTCTTCAAACTCGACCTATAAACGAGTATTTATTTATATAAACTATTATTCACACTCTCCTGATACCCCATGCCGGACACACAGATAACAAGAATATGACCCACTATTGACCAACACTTAGAAAACCATCTCCCCCTCTCTCCTACAACCAACAACTCTTTCTGTTTTTCCCAGCTCAGTACACATTTCACACAAACATGTGAATAATCAGACTGCACACACATGAGTTTTCAATACTGCAAAAGAGCTTCTGAAGATGCCGAATGAAACTCAGCGAAATGCACCAAGGTTTATCTTTATGATAATAAATATGTTTGAGACGTAACACGCTTTTCTCAATCTTTCATTTCCACATTGTTATGTGGATGATAGAGGTAATTTGACAAACATATAATGTAAATGTTCTTGACAATTCTCATATTAAATACTGATTGACCTTTCTGGAAGTATTCAAAAGTTTATGGCATCAAAATCGATCTTCAATTGTAAAGTTTTAAATTTGAATGAAAAATCAGTTCCTCAATCAACCCTTTTTATGTCCGTTGTTTCTATTTTTCATGTCTTAAGGATCATTTACAAAAGACTTCTTGGGTGTGAGATATTAGTCAATTTATAGAACAGTCGAATTGATACACAGAAGGATCGCTGAAAGCTTGATATTACATGTGAAAGAAAAACACACGCTCACAATTTCAAGGGAAATAACTAGTGACATTAAAATATACCAAGTATCTTTCAGTCTTATTTCCCTTTTAATGTTAAAAGTCTAAAGTTGAAATCCATCTTGCAATTTATCGATTATTCTACAAATATTTCGTTCCCATAAATAAAAGTATTAGACTCTGTCAACATCAACATAGGTTTCTTCAGTTTTTAAGTGTGGCTGGCTATGTATCACGTGTACCAATGGAGCTAGTGGGATGAAAATTTAAACATTTACTCCGTATTATGTTTAGAAAAAGTAAAACTGTTTTTCTAGTTTCTAAATAAAGAAGTTTTAGGATTGTGCTTAACATCACATGAAGAGATCACAAGACGGAACATTATATTAGAGAACAAACAGGGATCAAAGATATCATAAAAAAAAACATTTAAAAATTCAAATGGCAATGGGCAGGCCCATGTTACGAGAATGTAAAACAACTGCTGGAGATCATGACTCACGATGTGGATCCCCACAGATCATATGCGAAATTATGGTCGGCAAATAATAAGATGGCGTGACAATTTAGACAAGTTCAGAAGGTATTGGCGCGGTTACCCCCATGAGCGAGAGGTCTGGTGGATATTGGGGAAGGGCTATGTGCAAAAGCTGATGATGACAAGGTATAACAAAAGGGTGTAAAAGTGTGTGTACATTATGTACACACACTTTTACTCTTGAAATGTAATTTAATTTAATTTATCCTCTACCGTGTTCAGTGACACATTCACAAAATATATCCGAGAGTGTAATCAGTAAACTTAAAATTATTTTTTTTAATAGTTGAGTTAGTCACGGTAAAAAAAAAATGGAAGGCATTACTGATCGGAAGATCAGGGCATCACGTAGGTCAAGAGACCAGAAGTCAGCAATGAGAGACGGAAGTAGTTGCATTTATAAGCTAGGGCCTAGAGGAAGTGACGTCACCAGATTTGAAACTTCTGGGCACTGTTTTTCCAACGGACATTTTTAGTGTACTAATCTTTACTAGACTGATCGTAAATGTAAAAGGGTCACTACACTAGTAGGATAGTTTCGAAGTAAGCTTAATTCAAAATCTTAGTTAATCGATTTAAGACGTTTCTCATTAGAAAGATGTGAACTTTTGCGTCCACGTCCAGGGTGTAAGGACCAAACAGATTGCTCCCTAATCAGTAATAAAAACAAAACAGTGGAACAATCCATTTTCTGTTAGCACAGAAAAAAATGTATAAGCCAGAAATCGGTGCGAACATTTTAGACTGCAGATAATACAAGATGAAACTTCAGCCGTCGCAGATAACCGAAATCCTCCCTAAAACAAAAGTGCCCATTAAAACAACTCAGACCTCCAACTGTCAGAATCAAGATAATACACCGCATCCATCTACAATAAACAGCGGAACACAAAACCGTCTTCGGCCAGTCTCGCATTCTGCCAACTGAGGCTTTTTGCGGATGCGTGCGGCCAGGGCCCCCGAGCGGAATTTTGTAAGGCGATGCGAAGCTGTTTTCAGGTTATACTCACATTCACTGCACAAACACCCTCGTCCTTTAGCCATCCTGTTTTCATCTGCTTTATACGCCTTTTAGAACGCCATACTATATTCACTCGACGGTAAACAGTAGAGTCAACCCATTTTATTAATAGACACATCGTATCTCAGGCCCTCTTTAACTTTCTCTGGTCCCATTTGGACCCCGGGCCCTGGTGTGATTCACAGGTTACACTCCCCTCTCGGAGGCCCCTGCGTACTGATCACCCACACACATACAAAACATATGCGTGCAACACAATTGAAAACCTATTGGGGGGGGGGGGTTAAAATAACAAAAAAAAACTCACGTTTTCTAGACTAAGGAGTAAATGTTTAAATTTTCATCCCTCTAGCTCCATTAGTGCGACCAGCCAACCAGACCAACTTAAAAACAACACGACTCACAGCCACCTGCATACAAACCTCGCACTGAAGAACTTATTCTTAATGTGACTACCATAGAGTTCTGTGTTGTCTTCTTGTTGAAATCTGTTTTCATCCCAAGCTGGTCAACTACTGCATGTTCCAAAGAGGAGCGAGAATTCATATTGCATTGTTTAGTTTTTCTATGTCATTACTTAACTCTTAGCTTAACTCTCTCGCCTGCAACATTGTTTTATGGACGACACAGATAAATTGTTTTTGTCACACTCTAGTCCAAGTTGGGTTTGATGTTGTCCCCCCCCCCCCGTAACAGGAATAACCCTCACCAAATTAAGGGGAGTAAACTCTTCACTGTTTGTCTATCAAACGTCAAACCAAACCTATATATAAAATTAATATTTTCCAACCGTGATTTGAAATCACGACCATGTGAGTGGAAGGCAACTCTCTTACCTGAGCTAAACTGACAAGTTATGTTAAACGTTGTGTCGTTGAGCAGCTATGGATCCTATATACACAATAAATTCGTAGGTTCATATACCTACGAATTTATTTATTATATAAACAATCACAAAAGTCGCAGTAATCATTTTCAGTCGGAATAGAAATAGGTATGGAGTAGCATCTAGGATTATTTATTCTCATCAGCCTTTGGGTGAACAGACAGGAGCTTATTGGGGATTGCTGGTTTTTCTTCTTCATACAATGTCATTCCTCGCATAACGCCTAACTAATGACCGACTCTTCTAACTTTACAAATACGGATGCAGTCACAGCGCTCGACTTACACCATTTCAGAATACGGAAAATATTTATTCATATATTTGTCTTTTGTCACACATTTTACATCACCACATGATGACGTAGTAAAAAAAAGAATTATTTTATGTTCTGATGTAGTAAAAATAGAATTTTGTTATGTTAAACTTGATAAATAAAACTTCATAATTATTCAATGGTGAATTGAACGTTAACAACTTAAAATATACTTTTTCCTTTTGTAATTATATGTATACAAAATATGTTATTTTTGTTTTGTTTTAACGGACAACTCTGTCTGTTCCAGACGGAGTTGTCCGTTAAAACAAAACTGTCATTATGGAGAACGTGTTGCCACGGACGACTGCCATCGACACACGCTGGAAGAGCCAGCTGGTCTCGCGCGGTTCGTCGTGTCGTTGAGCAGCTATGGATCCTATATACACAATTCATTACATAGATTTGCTTAATTCTTTCAAGAGACACATTCCAATTAAAAAAAAAACTTTTTCAAGCAAAGAATGCACTGTTTCTATTTTAGCAATAATTTAAATAAAATCGCAAACCTTTTACAATACAAAAAAGCTTAAAGATTAATGCTCTCTATGGAAGTTTTTATTATTCCGTCTTGAGTACATATTTTATAACTTTTATTTGCCGTCAGCGCAATAAAAGAACTTCTCTTCATTTGATAGTTATAAATGAAACACGGGGGATTCCGCTTAATAGGATCATCGGTTATTAGGACCTGCCAATTTTGTGAGAACCGATTCAAATGTATGACATCATCGCTAATTTGCTTCGTTTATTATGACCAAATCGACGTTTATTTGGACCAAGCATCAATGCTGCCGAATTAACATTCTTGAATAAAATCTGATAGAATTACTAAAAATATATTTTTTAGTTGTTATCTTTTTACTTCATGACTCAAGTTAAATGTGAAATAACCGAACTGTCAAAAATATACCGTGTTACCTTTTGGTTGACTAAGTTACCTCCCTTGCAACAGTTACTGCTTCAAACAAGTGTTTTCTATAAATATCTTGTCAGTAGAAATACAGTAGGTGTACTACTAGTTATAAAGCTTTTGGGCTCCCCCTCCATTAGGGGCGTTTTCAAATAGCACCCGCCCCTCCCCAGCTGCGCCTCTGCACATGAATCGAAAATGAAGTGGAAAGAGAAACATTTCGAAAATCTTAAAAGCATCCGGTTTTAATTTTGGCTCTTTTCACTTTCAATCGACAGGCAGCATCAGTTGAGAGGTAATGTACGAGTGGTTAAGACAGGAGATATAAAGATTGCTTTATGAGCAACACGTTGGCCTCTTGAAGTCAGGTTGCCGACAGCGAGACGAATGAACCAACGTCTTTGTGTTTACTCAGAAGGAAATAGGTTGGTTTTATTATGAGTAAAGAAAGAAAGCATAAGTGGGAGGATGGATATTTAGTTGAGAGAGAGGGTGTGTGTATTTGTTATGCCGACTTAGATATTGTCTTCAGGGCCTGCGAGAGGAATTCTACGAGGCGATACAAAGCTGTTTTCTCCCCCATCCCATATACACTGCACACACACGTCTTTTAGCCGTCCTATCATCATCTGTTTATATAACCCTTTTAGCACCCCATAATATGTTCATCCACTGGTAAACAATAAAGTAAACCTGATTTATTAATGGACAAGTTCCGATAATCAGCTCTACCCTAGAAACTCTTGGGCTCCTTTCTTTGACCCTCCGATCCCCCGCCTACCTACCCCCGGGTCCCGGGGCCATGCACCGACTGCACTCGCCTCTCAGAGGCCTTGATTATCTATAATTAACTGTTTGTAAAGAGAAACAATTATTCACCGAAAATGATGAAGGGCTTTATTTTTAGTCATATAATGACATATGTACATTTGGTCATATAATGACATATATGTACATTTGGTCATATAAAGACATATATGTACATTTGGTCATATAATGACATATATGTATTTAGTCATATAATGACATATATACATTTAGTCATATAACGACATATGTACATTTGGTCATATAATGACATATATGTATTTAGTC
>VCCN01003834.1:1618426-1634397 GCA_006491835.1 Architeuthis dux | reverse complement strand
TTTTTTTATATCTGATTAAAAAAGAAAATAACTTTTGTACAAAAAACATTCCATTCCTATTCGGTCAAAACTTTAAAAAAATTAAACATTTCGATTGAATTGTAAGCATTTTAAGAATATCTGGAATGAAACTGTTTATATCGAAAACTTATTGCAAAAGAACGCGCATAAAATAGTCCACGAATTTCTTCTTTTATCTTATTTCTGTTGTTTTTCCGTGCATCCATTTTCCATTGGTCGGAAATAAGGAATAAACCTCAACGGCTTATTCCTTATTTCTGATTAGTTAACGGTCGTAGAACAACGATCTAAGAGACACGATAAAAAGCAACCAGAAATAAGATGAGAGAAGGGCTAGTAAAACATTAATGAGAACGCGCAGGGTCGGCGCTTGGGTTTCATGGAGTTTCAGGGGAGCCTAAAAACTTGCGCGAGGATTCCATGCACCGTAGGTGAGATTTAGAATTTGCATCCCCGGTTGTATTCTAACGATTATTTTTTGTCAATTTGGAGGGCGCCCCTATGACCTTTGCATCCTAGGCGATCGCCTAGGTTCGCCTAATGGGCAGGCGGGGCCGGCCCTGAGAAACGTGCATATATCTTGTACAGAGCTTTTTCTGGTAATAGGTTTGCTAATATTGCCGCCAAATCTTCTTTTACTTGTATGGTAAGTTATAATGATAACATTAAAATGCTGATAATAAAAATAAACCAATCTGTTTTATGTGTATTGCCATTGTCTACAGATGGTCAGACTTAAAGGGAAAACTAACGATTTCTAGTAATTATCAAATATGCTTTCATTCCGAAATGTTACAAGTAAATAGTCCTAACCAGCTGTTGATAGAAACATTTTCTTCCACTAACCTCTTAGCTTATCTTCTTATCTAAGAGTTTGCAACATTTGAACTAGTTTCTTCTTTGGGACACATAAGACAAAAAAGTTTCTTGACTTACAAATGTGGTGAAAAATCTATACAAATCTTTATCTCGACACAATGATTGACATTTCTTCTTGAAATATTCGTATTGATACGTAAAAAAAGGTTTTTCCTTTCAATTGTTTAAAATTGATGAAAAAAAAACTGTTAAAAGCAAAAAGAAAATATTTTAAAATTGGAACAAACAAGTTTGTACGTGGCTCATTAATCTTTAAAAATTGGTGCCTCAGTCCATTTTCTTTAAAAAGAGCTGAAGTTTATTAAGGTGAGTATATTCTTAAATTTATTGCGATACCCACACCCGTCAGGCCCGTCGCCAGGGTACACCGAGTAGGGGGGGGCGCATCGATTAAGTCCGGGGTGCGCGAGTAGAAGTTCTCAGCGTTGCTAAAAAAGTGCTAAATTCTTTTGAAAAATAGCCAGAAAATGGCCAAAACACGCCAAAAAGATACTGAAATGGTCAAAAACACGCCAAAAAATGGCCAAAATGTTTAATCACGCCTGCGCTAATTTAGCGATTTTTCGCTCTGCCAAAAGAAAAAATGGCCAACTGTATGATGAAAGAAGGTTAAGAAGTTTCAAGCGCTGGAGATGTAAACATGGTTTATGTTGTAAATATAAGCACACTAAAATTAACTCACACCACATTCACCGGAGGGGGGCTCCTGACGACGGGCCTGACACCCGTATATACCGGACTGTTAAGACGGATGGTTTAGAAGGGTATTTGGAAGACAAATGCAGCTCATCCAAGACCCCACAACTGTCCCCTAGTCATATGACGGCCCCTAGTCATATTACCAGCGCATTGGATGCAGTGTGATATTTATATGTTTTTCCCTTCTTCTTTTTTTAAATAATGGAGACGTTTAAAGGATTTTGAAGTAATTTGTAAACATTTTAGAATTGATTTCTTTAGTTCGAGTAGTGAAGAGCTTATATCCATTGGCGGATTAAAGCATGGGCTTCCTAGCTGGAAGGCCTCCACAGATAAAGTGAAAAGGGAAAAGTGAATGCTTATTCAAAGTTTAAGTACTCTAAATTTTCTATTTAAAAAGGGTTTAATAATATACTTTACATATTGTATCAGTAGCGTAGCAAGGGTTCTCAGCGCCCGCAGGCAAAGATAATTTTGGCGCCCCCACCCTTAAAATGTTTTGATTACCTATTTTGTTGTGACTTTTCTTCCTATTACGGTTTTTAGGTAGCTCAGATTAATGCTACATTGTGACTTTTGTTCTGTGACTTTTCTTCCCGTGACTTTTATTCCTGGATTTAAAAAAAAATATATATTGTAGACTTTGCATCACCGTTCAACAAAATTAAATATTTGCTCAAAAAACATAATATGAATATTTATATTTCTTTATTCTCCATGATTACTTCTAAAACGTTGTTATTAAACAAAACTGAGTTTTAATAATCGAGAAATGTAAAGTTTTACAAAATCTAATGTTCGGGAGATTTTTAATAGAATTATTTCAATTTTGTAATTAGATACAGATATTCATTTAAAATGTATTGAGGACCGGGACGCAATAACTTGTTAGCCCTTAGGTTTTTAGTATTATTAATCGAAAAAACAAATAGGCAAAATTAAATTTTTCTGCCCAAAGTTTCGTAATGGAATAACCTTTTTTAAATATCTTCACCGCAAAAATAATTTCATTGCAACTTTGAAAACTGCGATTAAATCATGACAGAGATAAACGTCGCTGACTTGATAAGAGGAACGAACCAATTAACATTGTACGAAAAGAAATTTACTGAAAATAAGACCGGTATGGCACATGGTCATGTTTTTAGAGCTCCCGCTATCAATCGATTTGAGAGACCACTTTGAATAATAATTGCACATATGACTAACACTGCGACAAAAATACTGCCTCGTACTATTACTACTACTACTACACATTATTTCTTACTGCTCTGACTGTACAAAAAGGTGATGTCAAATGCTCAAAGCGATTTTGACCAGAATAGAAACAACGCTGATACTAGTCGTACTACACAGTGTTAACAGTATCAGAGTATCACGAATAAATTCTAATACATCACTGTTTTTTTAAATTCTGAATCTCGTTCCCCAAGAAGTGTTAATTTGCGGTAAAGAAAAACTTCAGATCTCTTCTTCGGTCACATTACCATGTGGGGTAATTCTTGCTTATTCGGTACTAAAATAGACTAGCATAAACATTGCAAAAAGTTATCCCCCTTGATGTCTAAAATTGACTAGATTTTGTTCATTTCCTGCCAATAGTCAAAAATGTTAAGTACGCTCGAAAATTCATAAAAAAAAAGATCCAAAAATGTTAAGTACCCTATTAATTAAATAATTGATAGAAAATTTGATGCTTTAAAATTATTTAATGTTGTAAGCGTACTTAACATTTTTAGCTATAAAGTTAGCTGGAAATTAAAAAAAAAATACAATCTAGCCATTTTTAGCCATCAACCTTTTGCAATCTTTACGCTAGTATATTTTAGTACCGGATTTGCAAGTTTAACCCCATGTGGGATAAACCTGAAATAATGAAAACAAAATACCTCATAGGAAGGCAACTACAACGATATTGTTATTATTGGCGGCACACCGATCGGCCACCTGCATATGAAAAACTAAAAAAGAAAGAGAAGTTAGTATATCATTTGATTATGCGTGCGTACATTGGGCACCATTCATATTTTTGTGTAGTGTAAGTGCAACGTTGCCCTATGTAATATGTACTACTATACAAAGTCAATTTGTACTCTGGATTAAATTGCGTGGTGTGCTGCTACCAACAAACTAAACAGTAACAAAAAAGTTTTCAGGATTTCCCCTTCTCGACCAAACAAAACGAAGCCAAGTTTTGTATCAGACGAACAGGCTATACTTGACGCTGCTTTCCAGCCAAAAGAATAACACGTTTGTTGTACAAAAGATATTTTTAAAGAAAGAAGGGAATGATGTACATTTTACCTGCTACTCTAACTGCCCATCATCAACAACAAGAAGAATCACCAACCTATCATTAGAGATGTTATTGAAATAATCTCTACTACAAAAACAAAGAAGTGAAGCTACTGTTCTTGTCTGAATTAATATTAGACGTGTTCTTTAATCAAAATCAGTGTAGTCGGACTATTTTCCTCGTCTTTGTTGTTTAAGTTTCTCAACGTTTCGGCTGTGTACTCTCCGGTCTTCCTCGGATGTCTGTTTATTGAAATAATTTCTACTACAGAAGCAAAGAAGTGAAGCTACTGTTCTTGTCTGAATTATGTTAGAACAGGGCCGTCGGAACCGGGGGGTGGGGGCTGTGGGAGCTTCACCCCCCCAATAATTTGCTAATATGTGTTCCTTATTTTTTCAAAATATGCTGCAAAAAGCTAGCTTTAAGATTACAGAATAGGTGCATAATAGACGTATCCCGAATCTCGATTTCAATTTGATAAAACAAAGGAAAAAAAACCTTGACCTCTAGTTATCTTTGATTCCAAACGCGTGGTTGTTTTAGAAATACACGATTTATCTTTGACTACAGTAATGTCGATTTCGTTGGGACTTGTCTACCTTGGTCTCATTTCCACAAAGAGACTCAGGAAAGGTCTATTTCCAATAGCCGAATATTATTTGAATGTGAATGGGTACTTGAATGGAGCAGGAAACATTAACCATCGTGAATGGAGATGATGAAGATGAGTATTAACTCCCTCTACTTACAAATCAAAATTTACAACACTTCATTATCGATAGTTCTGTTTGTTAATTGATTACCAAAGGTTTTAGTGAAACCTTTATATAATTCATTCACATAAATATAAAGCATTCCTTCCGCTTGTTCAAGTTCACTCGACTCTTTTTTTGATACTGTATTATCTTAAAGAACGTCCGATCGATTGACTCCAGCAGAGGCAAAGATAACGAAATGATTTACAACAAAAGGAGAAGTGAGCCTCAACAAAGTAGAGATGAAGAAAAGCATGAGCAAGGAGTCGTTAGCGAGAGGAGCACATAAACAGATGTACCCACCTCATCAACGTCTACGTTTGAACAAACAACCAGCGTTGTATCAGAAAATCCAAGTGCCCATATCAACTTATTGACAGAACCGAACCAGCCGCGGAATTTTAAATTCCAAGCCCGGACATTTGGAAAACAAAATTTCAAAAAGTCCTTCCAAACATCATGGTTTGACAAATTCAAATGGTTGCACTATGATCCAGATTCCGACTCAGCATTCAGCTTTACCTGTATTAAAGCACTTTAACATGATTTCGTCGACAAAAGGCGAAGTTGCCTTCACTGAGACAGACTTCCAGAATTGGAAAAAAGCATTGGCAAAAGACAAAGGAATCCACAAACATGAATCGACAGAGTGTCACAGAGAAGCTATTGCTCAATATGTCATTAAGACACTATCAAAAGATCGTAACGATGGTGCTTATGATCTGTTCTGAGAGCGTATCAAAAAGAGATTTGACCAGCCAGATTTACGAACATTTTCTGAAAGCATTCAGTAATCAGCCATGGGAAAACGAGTTAAGAGAGGTCTGCTCCTACTATAGTGATGATATTGACAAATATAGGCACAGCTGTCTCTTTTGCTTCCAGCCGCAGAGGTTTTTAAATTTGAATTGACAAAATTCATTATCTATGTCTGTTTTAATCTCTACTACAAAAGCAAAGAAGTGAAGCTACTGTTCTTGTCTGAACTTAAGATGTTTCAGAGACTTGACTATTCAAGAAAAGTTGCAATGTCGAAGGTGATTAAAGTTGCAAAGATTCTCCTTGTATTGCCAGCAACCAATGCTATTAGTGAGAGATCTTTCTCCGTCGTGAAAGGAGTAAACATATACTTGAGGTCTACGACAACAAATAGGAGAATGAACCATCTAATGATTCTTCATGTACAGAAAGAAAGAGTTGACAATATAAACTTGATTGACGTTGCAAACAAATTTGTTGAAAGAGTAGATAGTAGAAAGCAGATTTTGGACAATTCACGAATTTACGAGATTTGAGTAAGAAAATAAATGTAGTGCATAAAGGCACGCAAGCATAGGTCACAGAAGATCAATTTAAAGAAGAGATCAATTTTTTCGTTTTACGGTCAGGTCAATTCCTTTCTATTTTTTGAATCGCTAATTTTTGAATCGAAGTGTCTTTGCTCGAGTGAATTGCACGAAGAAAATAAAACTAGAAGAAATTGCTGTAAATGAATATAAAAAAATCTCAGTTATAATTGTTCAATCAATATGATTAACAAAAGAAAACGTCTGTGGATGACTTGAAAAATATATTGATTTCTGACAGATTTTGAAGCTCTATTTTCAAGAATTCCCTAAGCAGCCTTTTGTTCATAATTATCTTCAACAATTAGATATCTGAATATCATCAAATATCCATCAATTAAATAATGCACTTTTTACAATAGGGGTGTTTTCCAGCGATCTAAATATTTTTTCCGCTTCGCACGCAGTCCCCCCACCCTCGCAAATATGAATTTCGTTCCGACGGCCCTGTAGATGTTTTTGTTGTTTAGGTTTCTGAACGTTTCGGCTGTGTACTCTCCGGTCTTCCTTGTGTGTTTGTTCATTGAAATAATCTCCACTGCAAAAGCAAAGAAGTGAAGCTACTGTTCGTGTCTGAATTTTATTAGTCGCGTTGTTTTAATCAGAATCATTGTATGTGGGTTAGTCGGACTATTTTCCGCGTCTTTGTTGTTTAGGTTTCTCAGCGTTTCGGCTGTGTACTCTCCGAACTTCTTCGGGTGTCTGTTTATTGAAATAAGCCCAGATGGAGGTTAAATTGATATATCGACAACAAAAATAATGTATTTCCATTTAATAGTGAAACAATAAAGAGAAAATGTCCAAGATCCCTATCATACCGGAACTCCCTTTCACATAAGTATACAAACTTCTAAAATACTTGCACCTTAAATGACAACCCCTATTACATCTCTGTTAGAAGCATCTTTAGTTGGTTATTTTTTTTCTCGATATATTTGTGATATTTGTTTTCTTATATGATAAATGTGGTTCCATGAGTGTTGCGAACTTTAGCTAAAGAAAGAAAAAAGTTTATAAATAGTTTAAATAAGTATGGGCATCTTTTCAATGAAAATTCGCATTACATACGAAATGCATAGGTTGCATTTTTAATGATGGCCTGGGAGTTTGTATGCAGGCATTATTTCATTCTTAGTAACAAAAATTTAAATTTAAATTCGCTTACGGAACAATGCACTAAACAACGAACAATGTACGCACATGCACACACACACAAACACACACACACACACACCAGTGGCGGTGCTGGGCCCGACTGTGCCCCCCCCTTTTTTAAAGATTATTTTTAGATTTTTGTTTAGATTGTTCAGGGTTCCTCAGATATATTTCGCTCGACAGAGCTCCGGCACCCCCCTGCTGTTGAGGGGTCTCTGGGGTCTGCGGGTCCCACGCGCAGCCTATGCACACACACACACACACACACACACACACACACACACACACACACACACACACACACACGAGAACCAATATCTTTTTTAAAAAGATGGTGTTTGTACTAACCTGAAAATGTAATAGAGAGGAATATGTGCATGCATGGAGACAGAGAGAGAGAGAAAGGGAGAGAGATAGATAGAGAGAGAGGGGAGAGAGGGGGGAGAGAGAGGGGGAGAGAGAAAGAGAGAGAGAAAGAGAGAGAGAGAGTTGCAAATTCAGGGAATGAAAGAGAGGAGGAGTCGCACGAGCGAAAGATACGGACTGCACCACTAACATCTTACACAACTACCACCACCACTACCACTACCACCACCACTACTACTACTACTACTACTACTACTACTACTACTACTACTAGTGATAGTTAAAGTACATAGGAATAGTAGTAATACAAATAGGAGCAGTAGCAGTAGAAGTTCCAATAGTGAAGAAGACAAGAGTCAACAAACAAAGAGTATCAACGGTTTTAGCAGTAAGCAACAGCACTAAAGAACATACACAAAATAAGTCGCTTAAAACCTACAATACTTATATTTCCCTCCTTATGTAAGTTATTCATTGGCTGCTTCAAATGTTTTCTTTTCCATCCGATCGGTAATGCCTACCCATCCATCCGTCCGTCCACCCGTCCACTCGTCTCTCCATTCCACCCATTGTTTACAACCAACTGTTCCTTAATAATTGTGTACATAAACTCTCCCTACAGTGTCTTTCAAAAATCCATATTTGGACCAGCGAAGGGTTTTTAAGTGAGGAAGGTTTTTTTTTAAAAACAGGAACGGAAAATAAGATGATTTATAATTATTAATTAAGAAAAAAAAAAAAACGAAAAAAGGAAAAACATTTCTTGCGCGTGACAGAGGGACCTCCCAATAAACAAGACAAAACAAGAAAAAGGTAAGTAAACACAAACATAAACATTTATAAAAATGTTCTTTCTTTGCTTTGAGAGAGTGAGAGAGAGTGAGAGGGGGGGAAGATGTTTTTGCTTTACGGTATTTTTCAATCGTGTTTTATTCTTTCTTTTAGCGCGCAACGAGTTTCTGCTTTTCGTTTTTTTTCTTTTCTTTTCTTGTTTCTTGTTTTTATATGTGTCGTGCAGAAATATGAAGAAACAAATTCACCCGTCTCTGGAGCCAGCAGTTTTGCAAGAAAAAAAAAAGTTACTCCCACTTTCTTTACTGTTTTTTTTTTTTTGTGTTCTTCTTTCTCTTATATTATATTTATTATTTACTATGACTTCATCCGTTCGTTTGATCACTAAATTAGGAAAAGATTCATCAAAAGTGAAAAGTCTACTAAAGTACTTAACGGGAAATACCGACAATAAAGCATAACTACCATTACTAAAAAAAACAACGTAATGGTCGTATCATGCATCGGCCTGGGAACCCTTTCGTAAAGGGGGGCAGACGGTTTGATTTGCCCGAATTTGTGGGGGGGGGGGCAGTTGCTCCCCCCTGCACCGCTGGCTCGTACGCCTATGATCGTATGAGAAGGAAAATGGACGTAACACGTTTTTTTGTTTGTTCGTTTTGAAACTGATAACAGTTGCCACGTGTGTGCAATACAAAGATCGTGCACTTTTTCAAGTTCAGTTTTTGTTCCCCGTTATTTCTTTGGCCTCTTCAAACATTTGTATCCCTTATTTGTCTGTTAGAAACCGTCAACCAAAACTGTCACCAAAACTGTCAACAGAGGTTTCTTCAGTTTTTAAGTCAGTCTGACTGGCTATGTATATCACGCGTACAATGGATCTAAAAAGGATGAAAATTTAAGCATCTACTCCTTATCATGTCTAGAAATTACATCTTTTTAAAAAAAAACCCTCAACATTACGTTTTAAGTCGGTGTCCAATTTACAATGTACATTTATGCTAAATTGGTCCCTTAGTTTGTGTCCGGCTGTGTTCGCGCTTGTTTTTTTTTAATGATGCAACAACAGGCCAGCGAAGTAACCTATTCATTGATCACCCGTTTTTCTAATTTTTAATTGCTCACCCCCAACATGGCATGCTGCCAAAAGCCATGCTTTTCTTCATATCTCTCCCTTTTCCACCCTTTTAAACTATTTTTCTCCATTCTTTCTTTTCTTTCCTTTCTTTTCTTTTATCTGCCAACTTTCTTTCTTTCTTTTTCATTCTTAATCTTTCTATTCGTTTGTTTCTTCTCTTTATCTCTTTCTTTACTTCGCTCCTTCCTTCAAGTGTCCTCACATGTGCACCACCATCATCATCATCATCATCATCATCATCATCAGTATCCTCAACAACAACCCCCCTTCAACTCAATCCTCCCCTTAAGTTCAATTGAAAAATGTGAGGGGCGTTTACTTACTACACTTTTATCATAAAGTTATCATAAAGTAAAGAGTACAAACGGAAGATAATATACATCAAACTGATGTAATAGGGGCTGGCATTTAAGGTGTGACTATTTTAGAAATGTTTATACTTGCATAGTTTCTTTCGGTAGCTTTTTTTTTACGTTGATTATTACAAAAATGTGCCCATCAGTTTGTTTCTGTTCGCCGGTTTTCATTGATTTTTCTTCTACCAACTTTAACTGTTTCTGGAAAACTTGATTTACACTTTTGTTGAATTCTATTGTCTTTTGTTTTAAGGACCATTAACGATGCAAATAATCGGTGTTATTCGCTTTTAATTCGGCAACCTTTGTTTTACGAGTTGTGTGTATATCCATTATACCCACATGCACACACAAAGAGAGGCAAATATACAAAGAGAGGGGGAGAGTGAGGGATAGAAAGAGAGAGAGAGGGATTAGTGAGGGAGGTGACACAGACGTACACTATATGTTTAGTATTTTTCTTTTTTTATTTAAAAAATCTTTTTGCTGTTTTAGACAACTACAATTTACATACAGCACTATTTTATAAAAAATTAATTTTTTTCTAAACCAAATATAGCAGGATTTTATTATTTCTAGTGGAACATTACACAATAAAAACACATATTATCAGGTATTATTTATGACCAAACTCTAACAGCATTGGAACTATATTGCTAAAAATATGAATATGTTGCCGTCCAAAGATGAGTACACCACTACGAAAAAAGATTTTTGGCAACAGAGTTTCAATGCCGTAGGGTTTGGTCATGAATCATACCTGGTGATATACGTTTTGATTGTGTAATTTCCACTAGAAATACTGCTATGTTTGGTTTAGAAGACAATTAACTTTCTATTAAAAAATGGTAGGGGTGTACTCGTTTATGGGCGATGCTGTATGTAAATTCTAGTTGTCTAAAACACGAAAAAGATTTTTTAAATAAAGAAAATACTGAACATATAGTATACGTTTGTCTTGATATTTTTTCTTTAAAAGTAAATGTATTTGTTACATGCGATTTTTCAAGGTGGTTAACTGCTTTTATCAAAATTTGTCTGTAATTTAATTTTCTTCTTAGTGTTGGAGAGATTATAATTGCTGTCAACATTTTCTGAAGTGTCTGGTTTGTTAAAAAAATCTTTAAAACGGGAAAAAGTTTTTTCTGAATTTTGTTAGACTGGGTGTTTTAATCATTGTATGTGATACAGTTGAACTATGTTGTTCAACTTTTCATGGAGGAAGTAATTCCACATACCAGAACAAAGAACACTCGAAGAAGGCCGAAGAGTACACGGCCGAAACGTTGCGGAAAAAAATGAACAACGTACACGAGGAAAATAGTACGACTATACCACATGCAATGGGGGAAAAGGTTTTGTTTTCGCGAAGTTGGGAATCACTCATACACGCGATGAGTCATTGATTATTGAACTATGCACAAACATTTCGCTGTATCGTAGCATTAGTTTAGAACACTGGGATGGGGGCCTTAAGGCCTAATGTTCGATGTACAAATACCAGGTTCGTTTTAATAGTCAAAGACCGTTCAATTAAAATCTATGATGTGCCTTCTTTGTTAATAGACCAAAAAAGACAAACATTTTCGAGAAGATGCTTAATATTGGTTAATCATCACTTGATGAACTATAAAAGCACTCAGAAAGCGCATACCTCTGCCAACGCCATTTTCAGTGGAGGTAATTGGCAGTGGTGCAGCAGGTCTTTAAAGCCCCCAATTCCCCGATAATTAAAAAGAATTAACCAATTTCAAAGACGTTTTGAGGCCATATGGGATGAGTATTAAGACATATACTGGCTATTTTTTATTAGTGAATTGTTCAAATAGACAATTATACTAGTATATAGATAGTGAGGGAACGCCCCCCACCCCAACAAAAAAGTGAGGGAACGCCGAACCTATGCGTTCCCACAGCACTACACAACTGGTAATTGAGCATTGATCCACCTACAAATTTAATCACTTCTTCCGTAGCCCACTGCCCACCCTTCCATAAAGTTTCATTGACATTCATTGAGAACTTTTGGAGATATCGTGTGACAGACAGAGAGACGGAAAGACGGAAGGAAAGACACACGTGAATACATAAACACCTGCCAACGAAGTTGGAAGAGGTAAATAAACAAAAGAAATAAGTTATATTTCAATATTTTTTCACATCATCGTCATCAAATGATTTAAAGACAAAGAACTAGGCAAAAAGCAAACAGTTACTAACATCGCTAACGAAGATTTCTAAATCTGATTTTATCTGATTTGCCTCTCTTAAATCTTATTTGAAATGACTTATTTGAATCGAATAGGGTGTATGGGATGTAATTCATATTTTTATCTAAATTAAGAAAATTCTCATTCGGTTATCTGTTTGTGTCCTCCAAATAGCTGGAACGGTGCATTGTAGCTATATATAAATATATATATATTGAATCAAGCTAACTTAAAGAATGCGTAAACATCAGGGTGATTTGGAACTAAAAAATAATATTGCGGGTTCTGCGTTCGCACTCACCTCTATAATGAACCGATTTCTCAATTGAGATAACTATTAATTGCTAAACATAGAGCTGTCTCCCTTATTTATTTACAGATGTGTAAAAGAAATCCGGGTGCAATCGGGCCTTTAGATTTAATGTTCATTCTGGTCACATCAGATTGCACCACTTTTCTCTCGAAGGGTGATCCAACGGGTCATAGGTTGTGTAATATTATATCAACATTAAATATTAAAACGTTTGATAAAAAGTTGACTTTCACAACATAAAAGTAATCCCGAAAAGCCATCTTTTAAGGAAAACTTGTGTAAATTATCTGATAATCCTTGATTAATAATAATTAAAATGTTTATGGACAAGCAGACAAGCAAATATTTGCTCTTCAGATTGAAGTGTTGGTCTTTAAATCAGTCTGTTGCGTCTCTAGTTTTCAAACAAGAGCACTGGTGACTTTTGCGCACATCCAACCAGATAAACTCACTAGGAACCTAAAATTCTGAATGGAATACGCGCAAAATGTTACAATTAGTGATTGCGAAAATTTATACAGAATTATTTTACGAGTTATTTGGAATATTATTGTCATTCAGGATTGTTTTGTCACTACGTTTCAGCCGATGAGAATATGAGTCAGAACAACTTGTTAACTACTGCCAATGAGACAAGTCAGAATCTCAGACAATAGCTATACGGCAATATGTAACAGGAGCGGATCCCGCCTGTTGAGCTGACCGTCTTCCAAATGTTTTTCTTGTGGGGAAGAGGTCTTTTAGGGGAGTCAGGGGGCATGCCCCCCCGGAAAATTTTGAAAATGATGTATCCGAGATTGGCTAAGATTGCGTTTCAGGGCATATCAGCTACTGAAATTAAGATAAATAAAAATTTTCGGAAAATTTCTAAGGGTCTTGAATGTTGTCATGTGTTGAGACTAAGCCCTCCTGGATCCGCTCCTGTGTACATTTATTTGTTAATAACTTAGTATCTTTGCATGATGCAAATAATAATAATAATCCGGGACACTGTAAGCCCCTGTGGGTAATTTTAAAAAATATATCCAATTTCGGGGCTGTTTTGAGACACACCAAAAAACCTGGAAAATAAGAAGTAGGTATACGCCGTACACCCGTGTACCCCACCCGTTTCCACTATTGCTCTCATCTTTTAACGATGTTGAGTGGATCTTGAGTGCATATTTACCTAAATCAGTGGTTCTCACAATAAAGTACTGCAACTGTCTCTCATAAATTTGTGTACGTTTGTGCGTATCCAGTACGGGCAATATGTTTGTCCCGCTTCCGCCACAGAGTTGCCGATCTAGTAGTTGTATCACTAAATTTTGTGATACCACAACCTTTTTGCGACATGTTGATATAAAACTTTCGTTCATTGACTACTGAAATCTAATTCATTTCATTTTTACTGTACATTCATTTTTGCAGTATGTTGAGGAAAAAACGGTCAAGTCCACAACATATATGCTAAAGCTCCACTCATAATTATCATAATTATCAAGTGTCGAGCACTTTTAAATAAATATTATCAACAACATACATTTGCTTTCTTATATATGCTATGTATATTCTCAAATATTTCTATTATGTATATACACACACACACACACACACACACACACACACACATATATATATATGTATATTTATATCTATATATCGTCTAATTATGGCTTAATATATACTAATATATTGAAGTTGGTGTGTCACGTAAGTCAAGTACATTTCTTAGTGTGCCATCATACAATAAAATTTGAGAACCAGGGTCGTCTTATCGCAGGGACACAGTGAGTAGTTGCCAGGGGCACAGTGAGTAGTTGCCAGGGGCCTCCGCGATTTCAGGGGCCCCAAATTCAGTTTGAAACAAAAAACAAACTTAATTTTAATTTGTTGGGGGGTGAGAGGGTTAGTAAATTGCTTTGCCCGGGGACTCATTCAAATATTCTTAAGACGTGCCTGCTGAGAACCACTGATCTAAATAGTCGTTCATTTTACTTTTTCTCCGATTTCACCGAGAATCTTGCTGCGAATGGGTAAAAATGTGTCGGCTGCCGACAGCAGAGGAAATCGACGCAAGGAGCACAAGAACTCCATTTTATTTAGCACAAAAGCCTGAATTTTTTAAGATCAAATAACTTTCGGGCGAGGACATTTTTCTCAATTTGTTTATCTTATGGTATTTCTTTCAACAATCTATTTTTATTGGGCTTGTTGGATGAACAAATATCGTCTGTTTGAATTACAAAGAGTGTAGTAGGTATTACTATTATCATTGTGAAATCCCTGAACATTGCAGAAATCTGTGTCAAACTAAGCTAAACTTAGTAAATATCAAGTATATTATCAATATTTACGGCTTAGTTTGACACAAGGCCACAGTAGTGGGGCATCCAGTGAGGATCGAATTCATTACAGGAATAAGGTCATCATCATAAGCAGGGATTTCACAAAATCGCTAGGGATTTCACGAAACCGCTAATTTCACAATCTTACTGCAACATAGCCGCCACCTTGATGCACAGGAACGTCTAAACACGCAGGAATAGACACTTACAAACACACCAATACAAGCGAATCTCACTGATGTACTTTCACGTGTTAACAATTCTTTTGACGGAGCAATGTTTTCTTGCGATGAATTTTTCGATCAATGTTTTCTTGTTTTTCTGTTAGGCAAATAGATTCAAACAACAAAGTTCCATACTCAAAGTAATTGAAACTTTGTGACACACACACACACACACACACACACACACACACACACACACACGAAGCTTGTGTGAGCCAGTGTTTGTGTGTGTAGAATTCATGTGAATACGTTGGTTAGCGTGGTAGTCTTGCGAGCCAGTCGAATTGGACTTGATCCTTACTGATAGCACAAAAAGTGCAGCCCTGTTCCAAATGTATCCAAATACAACAAAAACATTCATACGCATACACAAACACGAGCATTTGCCCTAGAGCAGTGGTTAGCGTATTAGACGTGTAAGCCACTGATAATGGATTCGTTCTCCAGTAGGTTCTTCATAAATGTGTGCTTGTATCAAAGCTTGAGCTGTACAAAACTATCTATCTGCACATATATTGTTGTACTGGACCATTACCTCTGCCAACGAAGCTGGAAAAATATATGTATTACCATGTGTCTGTCTTTCACGATATCTCCAAAAGTTCTTAATGAATTTCAATGAAATCTTGTGGAAGGTTGGACCAAGGAAGAAGTGATTACATTTTTGGGTCGGATCCAGGAATTTCTTTTCGGCTGAGCTAGTGTACATAGTTGGCAGAGATTGAGATGCAAAGTAAACGTGAATTGGCCATACATTTATTTTCAGAGAATTATATTAAATTCACGTTATGTATGAACGTGGCATTATTAAAAAAACAATAAAAAAAGACAGGACAGCAAACATGGACATAGTTGTTCTTTCTTTCTGTCTCTCTGTTTGTCTCTATCTCTTTGGGCCGCACGTTTCGCAATCGGGTCAGACCGGTGCCGAGCAAATATAGATTCCCAATTGTCTTTATAATTATCATATTCTGTCGGATATAGAGTTATCCATTCTCTGAGTTTCATACTGTCGGCATAGGGAAGCACATGTATATTCGTGCCAAAAGACAATCGTGAAATAGAGAGACGAGCGATGTGTACGTTTCAGAGCT
>VCCN01003834.1:1576328-1588724 GCA_006491835.1 Architeuthis dux | reverse complement strand
ATTCGTGACCAAACGAAATATTGGTTCATCTTGGCGATTATGTAATGGTGCGACTCTTTCAAAACAACTGCTCTCATCGTCTAACCGCTTTAATCATTGGATGTGGCGTTGCTGCAAAAGATTACCCACGGGGGATTACGGTGCCCCGGCCTCCCCAGCTGCACGGGTACATTTCGCTCATTCCCGATGGACCCCTATTTGATCGTCAAGAGTAAATTCTAGTTTCCAAAACCCATTTCCATCAGTGGATACATCATTATTAGAATGGACCAATTATTGCACTTTTATTGTTGTAGTCTGGTAACAGTAAGAGTACGTTTTTGGTTAACTTTAGTGAAATCAAGAAACCAAAACACTTTCTCTTGTTTCATTCAGTTTTGTCAGAAAGAAAGCGGCGCTTTTCATCTTTCCCATTGGAATTTCCAAAATGGCAAGAAGAAGAGGAACGCCTTCTTATACGTTACGTTAGTTGATGCATAAAGGTTACGCAACGCAACGGGGGGTCACCAAATTCTCAGGGTTATAAATATGTGGGGGAACTCTAATGCCGTGTTTTGAGTACGTGTAATAAAAGATGCTTGCAACACAGACTTTATGCCATTTTGCAGATTTGTCAATACAGGAAGGCAAGAGTGTAGAAGTAAACAACAACTGAAGGAGAATCTCTGACATTATATAAAGAACAAGTTTCTTCACCAGACGGGCTTTCGTTTTCTCTCTACGTATGTGTACTTGCTTTCTACAGACAAAAAAGCCATAAAGAGGAATATATTTGCTTTTCGAACAAATTACAATTTTCAAGAAGAGATGCAATTTTGGCAGGGCTGGATTAATACCACAATGGGCCCCACGCCTCCCATAATGTTGGGCCCCACCAATATATATATCACAGATTTTAAGAAAATGAAGACTTATTATTTAATAAATCCAAATTTCTAATTTTGAATAAATAAGAAATTGTTGAAGTAACGCAGACATTTTTGAAAATGTAATAGAAAGGAGAAAAAAATGTTTAAAAAATGTCAAAAGTTCATAATTAGACCATGTAAAAAATGTAAGAAATATGCAATAAATTATAAAAATAGTAACAGAAAATGTTAAAATAAGGCATCTCATAGTATAAACCAAAAATGGGGTATTTTACCTACGAAATAATAATTTTTATTCACGTGTTAAATTAATTAAGTAATTATAATTTTGTTCTTTTAGTTCTATATTTCTATTTATTTGTGTTGGGCCCTACACCGTGGCGTAGTTTGCGTATAGGCTAATCCGGCACTGAATTTTGGCTTTCGTTGAAGTTGGATGCCTGTTTAGAAGTTGGATGCCTGTTTAGAAGATGGATGCCTGTTTCATGATATCGACTTTTTCATTTCCTATTTTAAAAAGAATTAAAACGAAAAAAGAAATAATCAAATCATAAGGAGAAACGGAATTAATTAGTTTCTTACTCCCCTTTTAGCTTTGAATAGCACTGGGATAGGTTTTCCCTGTCCAGGTAAAATACTTGAATCATTGAGTTTCCAAACAGCTCCACATTCTTCTGATACTCAGGTTAATATTGGCCCATTTAAAACAAGACACCAGCTTGATAACTGTGCAGAAGAAGAGCCCAATTTGACACCAGAAAGGCAGTAACTACGGGTATTATTTATAGAATTATAGGTATTATCTACTTTGGAAAATAAATGATTTCCTTCTCCTGAAAATAAATGTTGCTTGGAGTTGGGCTCTTTGGAAACTCAATGATTCAACGCCTTCTGAGCTAAAAAGGCAGCTAAATAAGAAAGTACAAAAATAAAAGTCAATGGACACAAATGATGTACTTTTGAGAATTGAATGGCGTCTTTTTCTCTTGAAAATGCTTATGTAATTCTCAGAAATGGGACCGTGGAAATATCGTACAGCTGGAAATATTATCTGCGTAATGATTGTATTATCTCTTATGAAACGCCAGCCCTTTTATAAAGATTAGATATTGCGTGAACATACCTTAACCCTCCGTGACCGATTAATGATGTATCTTCCTCACTTCACTGATTTCATTTTGAAATGTTAAATTCTAATTAGATTATCAAGTTGTTTAGCTATTTTCAGCTAGATCTAGCTATATTGATGATAGGTTAATATTTTGGGGCCCACCATCCACCCGCGTTATATCGCAAACTGCGCTATAACGAACCGCGTTATAACGGGGGAGACCCATAGTGATATGGATGAATAAAAATATTGGATTGTCGTACAGAATTCTGGCTCATGTTTTTTTCCCCCGTGGTGATTCCTTAGAGAACACATTGGAATTAACGAAAACTCCCAGTATTATGGCTCTTTTTGTTGTGGAAGACGCTTTTAGGACTTTGAGCTACTGTGCCTGGGCACTTAGTATGGAGGAAGCGCGGTGCCCAAGTTACACCCCTCCCCCATCTCGACCATGCTGAAGGTTTCCAAAAAGAAAGACGTGCTTAGTACGTTTGGAGATTAGCATGGCTGCAGGGAATGCCTCTCCAGCTGGTTACAGCACCTGGTATTCTCACAAGCAACGTCAAGCCTGAACTACCAGTGGTGACGACAGATTGCAAATGAGTCAGCCACGTGCTCAGACCATCGATCAAAATGACCTATTTTAGAGCAGAACTAATATACAGTCAGTAAGCAAATAGTTTCGGTCAAAACACAAACACAAAAGAATGTCATATTAAATGACAGCAACAAGATTTGGAATCTCAGATATATATATATTATTATTATTTCCTTTAAGATCTACTTATCTATGATCTGTGTTTATGTGTGAGGTGATGCGTGAACGTTTCTAGACACACACAAACACATATACATATTAATATAAGGTGAGTGCGAAGAGAAACTACCAGCTGACAGGCGCCAGCAGCTTATAGATGGCTACACGAAACATTTGGAGGCAGTCATCATTGCCAAATGGCGTGCAACGAAATATTGAGGAAAGATGCCAATATTACTGTCCATGTCATGTTTTCGATTTCTTCTTTGAAATTACGACATGTAAGTTAAAAAATAATGTTTTTTCGTTAAATTACTTTGGACATCCTATTAAAATATTCTGATGATACACATCTGGCAGATTTACGTACGTAAGATATTGTACAGGTTATACAAAATAATAAAAGGGTGCTAATAATCTTAACCATAACTGTATATGTATAAGTATAAATAGATACATAATTATACACGAAATGCTATAAAAAAAAAGTATTGGAAATTTGGATAAACTGATCGGTCTATTCATTACCCAAGTATCTCGCCGGACATATCACATATATATCTCGAAATCACTCAACCAGAAAATAAAGCTACTTCACACACACACACATACACACACACACACACACACACACATATATATATATATATATATATTTCTTGGTTGAGTGATTTCTAGATGTATGTGATATGTCAATAATAAAAGGGATGGCGTTGTCATGGTAGAGGGCCCTGTCATTGTTCTTCCGTTTTTCTGGACGCTAGTGTCTAATGGTCTCACTTCTCTTCAAAACCTCACAGTAAAATCAATTGATCAGAGGGAATGAATTCCTTGTGTAAACTGTCTTGTTTTACTGACTTCCACTGCGGCGACTACTGCTCTGTCTCACGGTCATAACCAAAAACCCATGATACATCAGCGCTTATGATCTTGGGGATGAAGTTGGAGTCATATATGGTTTATTCTTGTTCAAAAGGTCCGCCAAAACGAGTTGATTCCATACGATATACATAGTTTATCTACGATCCGCACATATGGTCCCATGCACCCTTGTGAGGTTTTCCGTTGCCATGCTTGTCGTCGGTTGTCCAAAACGCTATCGTCATCGACAGACGGTCGTCTGTTCTTGAAGCGTTTGTACCTGGGCCATCTTAAGAATATTTGAGACCCGCGAGCAAAGCAATGTACTGGTGCCCCTACTCCATCTCCCCCAACACATTAAAATTAAGTTTTTATTTTTCAAATTGAATTTCGGGCCCCTATAATCGCGCCCACCCACACCCCCAGACAACTGATCAGTATGCCCATGCGATAAAACGGCCCTGTTTGTTTTTTTACCACAGATTACATATCGTAATTTCAAAGAAGAAATCGAAATTATGACCTGGACAGTAATCTTGGCATCTTTCCTTAATGTTTCGTTGCACACCCGTTGGCAATGATGACTGCACCCAAAATGTTTCTTGTAGTCATCTATAAGCTTCTTGCACCTGTCAGCTGGTAGTTTGTCCCACTCTTCCACTAGGTCACTCACCTTATATTAATATGTATATGTATGTGTGCCTAGATATGTGCACGCCCCCCCTCAAAAATACACACAGATCATAGACAAGTAGATGGATACAGATTGGAGAGAAGAGCTTTAAAGGAAATAATAATGATATATATCTGAGATTCCAAATCTTGTTGCTGTCATTTGATATGACATTCTTTTGTATTTGTGATTTGACTGAAACGTTTTGTTTTTTGACTGTATATTAATTCTGTAGGTTATTTTGCTCTGGCTCATAGCATTATCACCAAATGATTCCTTAAGAATTCGATGGGTGTTTTGCTACAGTTTTCTTTTAAGACCAAGCAAAGTTTGATGCATTCCCAACTCCTCAAAATCTGCCATTTCACACGGAGCTAAAAATCGCCGTACCAATAAAATATAGCCTTGTAAAAGCTCTCGTAACTGAAAAACGCAGCCCCTCAGCTTGCTTGCTGTTTTCACAAAGGCTCACAAAGGCTAGCGGCAAAATCCGTACTACATTCGCTTCGCACGCTGTAGATATTTATAAAAGCTTCATTATCTTGACTTGGCTGTGTAAAAACTAACATAAAACTGTCTGCGGCTAAATACTGATTGTAGTGAGTAC
The DNA here is from genome assembly GCA_006491835.1 of Architeuthis dux. NCBI lineage: Eukaryota > Metazoa > Mollusca > Cephalopoda > Oegopsida > Architeuthidae > Architeuthis > Architeuthis dux. The sequence continues at coordinate 1,583,846 of VCCN01003834.1, read as the reverse complement.
ATTTTAAGCATATAAAAAGGTTGGCGTTGAGGCTTATTTATTGTTTCTGAATGAACAATATTTTTCCATGGCAATAAAATCATTAACAGGTTCGGTAACTTGATCTGTTGGTAAATTATTACTTTAAAATGTGATTTGGGGAAGCGCAAACTTTAATTGTTCATCATCACCATCACCATCACCATCATCATCATTATGGTGTGGGTAGCAATTCATACATAACAACATTCCAGTTCGGGTTGGTACCATTGCCCATAGATCATTTCATGGCAATTGGCAACAGCTGTCCTTTGGCGTCCGTCGTTGGACATAGACCTTCCCCAAGATTCGCCAGACCTCACGATCATGCCAATATCCTCTAAACTTCTATTTCGCATATGATCTCTGGGGAACCACGTTGTAAGTCGTGATGTCCAGCGGTTGTCAGACATTCTTGCAACATGGGCTGCGCATTGCCATTTGGGTTTTCTTATTGATTTTACGATATCCCTGACTCCTGTTTTTCTCTAATAAACTGTGCTTGTGACCTCCCCAAGTGATGTTAAACATAGTCCTCTCTTGTGCACGTTGCATGGTTCTTAGTTTGAGTTCAAACTCCAGCTGAGACAGTTTGTGTTCACTTGGTACCAATGCCCCTGGGAAAGGAATGTATCCCCCCGCCATCACGTGGACCAGCTTTGCAGAGTAAAGCCCATAATGACTTACGGCCTTGGTGAAAGCTTATGTTCAACAACGGCTGATAAATAAAAGTCCCATCGGAGAGGTAACTTAACACAGGGCCGTCTTAGTGCATGAGCACACTGGGCAGTTGCCCGGGGAGTGCACGATTTTAGGGGTCCTAAATTCATTTTGAAAAATAAAAATTATAAATAGCAGACATAAACCAGTTCTCTAAACCTATGTTTACATTCATGTTTAAATCAGTTATTAATTATTTATTGAATCCGTGTATTAAATTAGGATCGGCACTATGTCCATTGCTTTGCCCGGGGGCTTCAAATATTCTTAAGACGGCTAACCCCCCATGAATTATTCATCATTATTCATGAAGTTTCGGTACTTATTCATTAATGAATGAATCTTTTAATGAAAATGGTATTTTGTCAGAAAAACTCATGGAAATATATTTTATTCGGCCGTTCGGATGACCCCCAAAAAGCTTCAAATTATTCCGAATCCTTTATACACTTGGGTCAAGTGTATAAAGGATTCGGAATAATTTTGCAAACATTGTTAGCTTGTCAAATACGAATTTGGCACGACTTCTGTTTAGGGAAATTATTTTAACCTTTTCGGTAGAATAAGTGTCATTAATTTCTGTGACAGGGGTGGGTTTCGTCTGTTTATCAGATGACGATATCTATCGCGTTAATGTGAGAGTTTATCAATGATATTCATGTTTGAGGCAACTTGTATGAATAAAATCATAAATGTCAGTTTGGTTTTCTTTTTGATTGGTTGGAGATCAAAGGAAAAAGAAAGAAAGGAAGAAAAGAAAGGAAGAAAAGAAAGGAAAAGATGGAAAAAGAAAGTAAAATGAATGAAAAAAAATGTATAAGTTATAAGAGGATGTCGAAAGAAAGAAATAAAGAAAAGAGGGTGAGATAAAGGAGGAGAGGGAAAATAAAAGAAAAAATACGAAACAAGCCTGGCGGCTGCAAGGTCAAGCTCTACTTCTAATTTCAACTGTAGATGATTACTGCGACTTGTGTATTGTATATATAATAAATAAATGCGTTATTATATAGGAATTGTCCGTTTAGCTCAGTTGGTAAGAGAGCCGCCTAGCAATCATTTGGTCGTGATTTCAAATCGCGTTAGGCAAATATTAATTTTATATATCGGTTTGGTTTAACATGATTTGATAGACACACAGTGAAGAGTTTACTAACCTGAATTAGGTGAGGATTAGTTCTTGTTGTTCTTGTTACGGGGGGGGGTGAATAAAGTCAACTCCAACTTGGACTGGAGTTTCACCAAAAAGAGAGGAAAGAAGGAAAGGGGGTGAAGAAAAGAGGCGAATAAATCCTGTATTAAAAAGCAACGTAAAAGTCCTTTAGTCGTTAGCCCTGTAACTCAGTACATGGTTTTCCGTCCCCTGTACCGGGTCGTTGGGGCACCCATCATGGGTGTGTCTTGGGCGAAATAGCCTGACGGAGCCCATCCAGTGTTGCCGAATTAGCGCTACATTCAGCGCGTTTCTTGTTTTTGGCAGTGCAAAAAGCGCTAAATTAGCGCGATTGCGCTTAAACATTTTGGTCAATTCTGCCCTTTTTCTGGCTATTTTTAGCGTCTTTTTGACTGTTCTTAGCGATTGGGCTATTTAAAAAAATATTAGCGCTTTTTGGCAGTCAAACTATATTTTTTGAGTTGGCAACACTGATCCCATCCCTCTTCAGGCTGCCACAATCCTACTCTTTCTGCTGAGTGCTTAGCATTGAGTACCATGTTTAGAGTCTTTGGCATGAACCGACGGCCTACCGAAACGGGGGCGAGCTCTCTACCACTGAGCCACGCTGATCGGTTCAACTTAAAAGTGAAAGAATTCAAAGAAGTATTTAAAGAGACAAAACGAGTTGATGGAAAGTAGAAAGGCCAATAATGAAAACAACACAGGTCTGGTTAGTCACTAAATAGAAACCACCGTGCGACCAACGTCTTTTGACAGCATGTCGTTGGGGGTGATCAACTAAAGAATTGGAAAAAGAGGTGATCAAAGAATAAGTTACTTCTCTCACCTTTTGTTGGGTAGTGATCACTAAAAAAAAGTCTGATTTTTCAAATCTTTTTAAAAAAAACAAGCGTTAACATTACTGAACACAAAATAAGGGAGCAATTTAGTATAAACTTACATTGCAAATTGAACCTCCCACGAGAAACCTATTAAGGCGGGAATTTTCAATAAAAACAAAAAAAATGTTTTTTTCTAAACAGGAGTAAATGTTTAAATTTTCAGCCCTCTAGCTCCATTGGTGCGGTCTGTACGCGTGATACATACATGGCCAGCCAGACCAATTTGAAAACTGTAGAAACCTATGTTGACAGTTTTGGTTGACGGTTTTTAATAAGGTAAAATAAAAGGGAACAAGAAAGAAAGAGAGAAAGAAAGACAAAAATAGAGGAAGAAAGGGAGGACAGAAGAAAAAAGACATTAAAGATAACAAAAAAGGAAAAAAATACTAAAGGAGAGAGAGAGAGAGAGAGAGAGAGAGAGAGAGAGAGAGAGAGAGAGAGAGAGAGAGAGAGAGAGAGAGAGAGAGATGGGGGCAACTAGAAAGAACAAAAATAACAAGCCATCAAAAAACAGAAAGAAACCCTAACAGAACATTAACCGTATAATCATGTTCTGGCCTTCTGTACTTCACTCATGTTGAGGGTCAATAGTTGAACAAGTCATCCTCCACTGAACTTTGAAATCAGACGCAACTCGAAGACTTGATAAAGTCAAATGATACCAGAGCCATTAGGCGATGTTAAACAAACAGAATGGTCTGAGAAATTTAAATGTCAACTGTGCTATTTTCAACAACTCGTCGTTTTACCGGCACGAACACCGTCTTGGTGCGCGGTGAATAATTGAAGACTTGTCTGTTTAGTCAGACTGTGTGTTGTGTAACAATTAGCTTTAACAATAAAAAATACAAAGCAAAAGTGTATTTTTAAATTCTGCGTTGGCACGCTTAGAAAGAGTCAGTCAGTCTTTTTTTAAAAAGTTTTCTTTTGTGTATTTATACCAGTAGTTCACAAACTCCTTCGGACTGCAGCCTCCTCGGCTCCAAGGTCACATCACTAGCACCCCATACCACCTACGCACACATACAACGGGCATACACCACTTTGATTGAACCTTAATATGTGATATGTGAATAGTTTCTTTGACTGTAGGTGTCAATTTTGCGAAGAGTCCGTGACCATACCTACCAAGATCCTTGGCCCTTGCAAACTTGAAAATGCAATGATTACAAATACCCACGGTGTCTGCTATCTGATCTGACGCGTGTCCTGTTCGGTCCACGCCACCAATATACAAAAACAAAACGTTAGGACTTTTAACCCCGACTTCGGACCACAAAATAAAATAAAACAAGGCTTTCGTGTATAACTATGCTAATTTTATTCTTTCCAAGGCATACGTGCTACTTAAGTGTTCGTGACTTAGATTTTGTAAAACAAAAAATGCTCTCTCGGTTCTGATGCCACCCTGCATTTCCCTATTTCCTAACTACCCCCTTGGCAGGGGCGGTAACGATCTCTTAAGGAATCACTAATTTATACTAACTAGACTAGTGGAAATACCTACATCTTTACAATTTAAAAATTGAAAACGAAGCAATTCATATACTTAAAATTAACAGAGAAAAGAAAAATACTATTTAATCTATTTATGAATTTATATTCTTGATAAAAAGAAGTTCTGTTACCTTGAATTCATTTCTGCTCGAATCTTAATTTAGCATCTAAAATATTCTGGATGTGGAAAAGTGACATTAAAATCCCAATGGCTAAATACTGGTTGTTGTTACTGAACAGCATATATAGAAGCATCAATAGACTCAATGGTAGTAAGATAACACGTAACAGTAGATAGTGTGTTTTAAGGAGTGTGGGGAATACCACCACAGGCAAAGATTATGCAATCAGCACACTTAGAGGATGTTCACCCGGCTTTCTTTTACTTTACAACAAACGAACAAATCACAAATATGACGCAAAACAAGTTTTGTTTAATAGTTTGATGTTCTGATTGCGAAGTAAAAACCCCGGGTGAACATCCTCTAAGTGTGTTAATTCCATAATTCCACGGATTATAGAGACGATTACTACAAGGACAACCTTTGGATTCACCTTTCACCATCTTCTTCATCGTCATCAGCAGTATTTTAGCGTCCGTTGTTGGACATAGACCTTACCCAAGATTCGCCAGACCTCATTGGCATGGATGTCGCATATGATCCACGTTGTGAGTCGTGATGTCCAACGGTTGTCTGATATTCTTGCAACATGACCAGTCAATTGCCATTTGGGGTTTCTAATGGTTTCTATGATATCTCTGACCCCTGTTTGTTTTCTATTATAATGTGCTGTCCTGTGATCTCTCCATGTGATGTTAAGCACGATTCTTTCTTGTACACGTTGCATGGTTCTCAGTTTGAGGACCAATCTTTTGGTTAGGTTCCATGTTTCAACTCCATGGGTAACTATCGGGAGGATGCATTGGTTGTAGACCCTTCTTTTTAGAATGGAGTTTTCTTGTTCTTGAAGGTTGAGCTTACTCTACCGAAGGCTTGCCAACCTAGAGTGATACTTGGCTTGATTTCCTCTTCATTCATAAAGATTCGTTGTCCTAAGTAGATGTAGTGTTCTACTTTCTTTATCTATAACGTTCCATAATAGCACCTTTCTGAATACCACTCTTTACTCAACCAGTAAAAATATAGTGCACTTATATTCAAGACTTACCATGGCGACTGTGTAAAGCAATGATTAACCATCTTCGTTCGCTGCCCCACTATTGTGCCCCACTATTGTGGCCTTGTGTCAGACTCAGCTAAGCTAAGCTAATATCTATCTTAGAAACTTATTAACCATCTCTCCACGGCGATATGTAAATTAACCCAAGCTTACCAAAGCGGTAATTTTAAGTGTTATAATAACAAAGCCTACATGGTCTAGACGTCGATAGAGGTGGGTATCACCACATTTCACGCACGAGACGAATAGACGCAATCAGGTTTCTCTGTGTATCTAAAAATATATAGATAATTGAAATGGAAAATAGAGAAATCCGACGACGCTAATTGTTGACAGTTGAGGTTGAAAGATACTAATCGTCATTGTCGTCGCGTTCGCTTTAGATTACTGTATTTACTCATGTATAATGCAAGAAATTTAATATTAAAAAAAATCAGGGTCGAAATTGGGGAGTAGCATTATGCTCGAGTGAAAAATCATGGTAATATATATATATATATATATACATATATTGCTGATGTTCAGCTACAAACAGTGGGATCGCATTATATTCGAGATTGCATTGTACTCGAGTAAAAACTGTAATTAGACTTAAAACGGGCGCCAAAGCAGCAATTTTAAGTATTATAATAACAACGTCTACATGGTCGAGACATCGATAGAGGTAGGTATCACCACATTTCACGCGCGAGACGAGGAGGCGCAATTAGGTTTCGACCTTTACTTTCGCTGTGCATCTAAAAATATATAGATAATTGAAACAGAAAATAGAAAAATCCGACGTCGCAATGTGGTTCTTGGCTTGATTTCGTCTTCTTTTGATTTAAGATGGCTGCAATAACAATGGGATTTTCTTGTTCTTTGAGGTTGAGCTTGCTCTTCCAAAGTCTTGCAAACCTAGAGTGATTCTTGGCTTGATTTCTTCAAATCGAAAATCGAAATAGCTCAGTTGGGAGAGCGTTAGAACGAAGCCTTAAAGGTTTTGATTTCATTTCGGGTGAATATGAGTTGTTTAGATCACTGGTTCTTTCAATGGTTATGAATTAAACAAAATAGTAATTCGTATGCCATTTGTTTGTCATCAGTCAAAATAGCTCAGTTCCGAGCGCATTAGTGCAAAGGCCACGTGTTTCTCCATCGAATCCTATTTCCTGTAAATGATATTTTAGTAGATAATCGAGCTTGGAGCCCCCTTTTCTAGAACGACGTCGGTTATCGCTTCAAATTAATCCCAGATTGCTCGTCTAGCCGAATGAATTTGCTTCAGACAAACAGAGAAATGGATATAATTGCAGATCTTAATCGCCATAGAGCATTAGTAAGCCGACTGGTTTTTAGCAAATGACTACGATTCTGATTAGACATAGATACGTAGAATTAGGATATACGAGGCGCTTAGAACAACAAGGTACATCCACCAATTATTTAAAAAAAACGGAGAAAAACGCGTCGAAAATTTATTAACTTTAAAGATGCCATAATTTTGAAACTATTGCATATATTCCATTAATTCCTTTAGTTATGTTGCTAAACGCATCTTATTTAAGATGCGAACATTTTAAAGCGAAAGACTTTAAACGCGTTTAACCATATGAATGGGAATTTCGACCACTTGAACACAACGCAATCCATCTGACTTGCTCCCCAGATAGAGCAGGCTTTGAAGATTATAGTGGTATACTTAACTCAATTTCCATATACATGGCAGATTGTACCTTGTGGTTCTTAGTGCCTCATATAGGAATAGAGAGCTGCATTGAACAAGGAAGTGTGTTAGAGTGATCATTAAGCCAATCTTTGGTTAGCTCACCCAGATATATGCATTATGTTATTAGACCCGTCAACCAAAACTGTCAACCTCAACATAGCCAACATAAACATAGGCCTCTTCAGTTTTTAAGTGGATCTGGCAGGATATCTATGTATGTGTTGCACGTACAGGCCGCGCCAATGGAGCTAGGGGGCTGAAAACTTAGACATTTAATTCTTATTATGACTAGAAAAAACTTTTCTTTAATCCCCCACCCAAAATAGGTTTTTAGTGGG
>VCCN01003834.1:1509141-1523725 GCA_006491835.1 Architeuthis dux | reverse complement strand
ACTATAAGTCAAATTTGCTTGTAGGGATCATCAATTGTTTGCCACACACAAATAGTATATATATATATATTACCATTAGAAGGGGGAAACTAGAAAAGATTTTTGTATATGATCAATAGAAATTGAAATATTATTTTTATTATTTATTCTTATTATTATTGGATGAAGTATTGTAACAAAATACTTTTATCAATTTTTAGTTTTTACCTTCATCTTAATTTTTAGTTTTACTTGTTTACTCATAGCTGTAGAATGACAGCCCATGTCAAAGTTGTGAGAAAAACAATTAAAAATTAAGATGGAGGTAAAAACTAATCAAAATGAGATATTATTGTTTAAAAAGGCTGTTTGCAGCTGTTACCAGATTTCATAATAAAAATCAATAGGGGAAATTATAATGTTCCATACCCCCTCATTTGAAGAGTTTAGCAAAACATTCTGTACTGATTTTAACAATTATTAAATTTGTTAATTAAAGCAATCTTATAATAATATTTATGGAAAACGTCCTTTTATTAACCTAAATACCACTTCTTAATTAATTTTATAAAAGCATTTGTTAATTAGTCATATCAATAAGTCTATGGTAAATATTTTGAAGATAAATCCTAGATGATATAAAATTCCTGTTTACTTCGTTTATCAAAATCACTGGATAAATAGTGTTTTAGATTATACAGCTCAATAGACTTAGAGTGCAATGCACAGAGGGATAATGAAAAACCATAAAATTCATAGAAAAGTTTGTATACATATTATATATCATCAGAGGCGGTGTGTGAAACTGGGGTCTCTGGGGTCTCACTCAGACCTACCGAGGGGCATAAATTTAACAATTTGCAGGTGGGCACAGTCGGACATAGAACTGTGACTGATAGAATATCTAATATGTGGGGAAGTATGATAGTAATACACTGAAGTCAGTTACTTGTTTACATTGCAATATTCAAAATGTTTCAAATCCCTATGTTATTAGACAAAATAGTAAATTTAATTTTTTATAATACTACAATTTCTTTAGAATTTTATGCATTTTATTTTATTAAATATTACAACATATTTGTGGGTAGGTCAAATAGTAATACTGTTGTATTTGAAAACATAATGTGCTAGAATGTGATACGTGAAAGGAAAACAAATATATAAAAATCAAAACAATGTTTGTGATACAAATTGAAAGCTTTTAACATTTCAAAAGTTACAATAGAAAACTAAAGAGTGCTGCTAAGATGGCTTAAAAAAATAATTATTTCCTGAATGTTTAACATTGTATTTTTAATGGCTAGATGTGTTGAGGTACAGTCAGAATTTTGTGGTGATTTTTTGAATTTTTTCCTCTTTATGCAATGTTTATATTCATACTTGTATGTGTGTGAGTGATTTTATGAATGTATCTATGCAGACACACACACAAACAAACAACCAACCACACAAACAACCACACAAACACACAAACACACAAATAAATTGATAGATAGAGAAAATGATATGACAGATATATATATGTGTATGGTGTGCAATATGATATAGGCTATCCACATTGTCTTTTTCTCTCATCACATGTGTGTATGTATATTTGTGCCGGACCATCTTTGAATAGATATTTGAGGCCCCCCAGGCAAAGCAATGTACTGAGGCACCTAACTCCCCTCACCCCAACACATTAAAATTAAGTTTGTAGTTTCAAATTGAATTTCTGGGTCCCAGTGTGCCAATGTGATAAGACGGTCCTGTATTTGTGTGCTAGAAGGAATAAAATCTTAAAATAAAAAAGATTGAATCTTTTGTAAAATAACAATAAACTATGAAAATGAAAAATACTTTCAGTTTCTGTGTTCTAAACGTTATAAAATATTAAAATTCTAAAACTTAAAAATTTAAAAAAAAACTTTTTTATTAATAAAATCCTAGTGAACGTAGTCTGCATTTTGTATTTGTTTGATGGATGTGAATGTTAAGGATGTTTAGGCCATTTTCAACATCCTGATCAGGGGCAATCCAGCCTGTTGAGCTGACTCTCATCCAAAATTGGGGAGGGTGGGCTTTTAAGTGGGGGGGGGGGCATGTATCCCAGATTGGCTAATAATAGCGTTTCAGAGCAATTAAGTGTCGTCTAGACGTCTATTTAAAACATGTTTCAAAAGTTGTGCATGTGATCTTGTTGAGCTGACCGTCTTCCCAAATTTGAAAGTTGCATTTCAGGGCATATCAGCTACTGAATTGTAGTGTTGTCTAGAAGCCTATTTAAAACATGTTTCAAAAGTTTTGTATGTGATCCAAAATTTGGTTGGGGGGACTTTTAGAGGAGGTCTGAGGGAATGCTCCCCCAGAAAACTTTGAAAATTATGTATCCAAGATTGGCTGAAATTGCATTTAGGGCATATAAGCTATTGAAATTAACATAAGTAAACATTTTCAGAAAAATTCTAAGGGTCTTGAGGGTTGTCATGTGTTGAGATGAAAAGATTTAAAACTCGGAAGATGCTCAGAAAAGAGTATAAATAACAGATTTTGGAAAAATTCTAATGCTCTTCATGTGTTGAGACGAAAAGATTTAAAACTCAGTATAAATAAAAATTTTCAGAACAATTCTGAGGGTCTTCTAGAAGATCCTGGAAGACCCTGTCGATTTTATAAAAATGATTTACTTACATTTCTTTTTTTCCTTTATTTTTAGTGTTTTTGTGATAAGAGAAAATGGCTGAGAATTCTGAGAATGGAAAAGAAAAAACATGCAACGACCTTGCGGAGAAAGAAATTCTTGAAGAAAATAAACTTGACATCCCAGATGGTGGCTGGGGCTGGATGGTTGTTTTTGGATCATTTATGATCCATGTCATTGCAGATGGTATCACATACTCTTTAGGAATCTTCTACTCTGAATGGGTTCATTACTTCCAAAGCAGCAAAGCTACCGCAGCATGGGTGGGGTCTTTAGTTCCAGCAACTACTTATCTTGTGGGTAAGTGCAAACATTTTCTTGAAATTAATTTTCTTACAGGCGTACCTTGATATAGTTTGTTATAGTGAGGTTTGCGATATAAGTGAGATGGGTCAGGGATCCCAACATTTTTGCCTATATTATAGAAGGTAAAGAATCTGTCTCTTAAGACCTGGTTTCTGTTGCAATGTCAGCTTAGTGATCCTTGCAAGTTTCAAGTCTGGTCAAGACCAGGACTTTATTCTTACAAGTTTTTATGACCACCCCCTTGAAAGGGATACCTCCACTTTAATCACACAGCTTAGAGTGTACTCAATTAGCTGCTGAGTGCACAGCGAAATTTGCCCTAATGAACAGTTTTCCACACTCTTTGCTCATACCAGGAATTGAACCCAGGATCTTCTGTGTGTGAGGCAGGCATGTTAACCATTACACTATGTGAGCAAACTATATTATAGAAAACTGTGACTAAAAACAGAATTTCATCCAAAGACTTACTCAATATGACTGAAATATTAAATTTCTTCAATTTGCAATCAATTAACATATAATTACATGGTGTTTTGCACATAATTTCTTGGAACTTGTAATTGACTTTGATTATTCGCGGTTCAGTTATAACACAGTTGTCTTTCTTGGACCCCAACACCCGCATTATAAAGGGGGACTACTGTACCAATTGCCATGGTTATCAACAATATTTCATCATTAACATTGGTTGGCACCACTGCTTTTACTTTTCTGATTCACTGCTTTTGAGGGTAAGTCACCCCACTCCCTGCTGACCCATTATGATATGACTAGTTTACCCATGCCGGCAAAAATGGCAGCAGTATTTAAATAATTTTGCAATTGCACTGTACTTATAAAATATCAAAAATATTATGTTGCTCTGCTTTTTCTTGTTTATGTTCAACCAGAATGAGCTTGGATTTTTACGTGTTTGCAAAAGAAAAGGATAAGTAAGGGAGGCTACTCATTAATAAGCATTTAAGTTATCTCCCTTGACAAATGTTACAGACAAAAAATATAGACATACATGTGGCTTATTATATAAGTAAATGAATTGAAGAACAAAAGGGTAAAATTCATTCATCTGTTTTGTTTTTGCTTTTTGAAAAAGATCAAACTAAAGTTTTTGTTTCGATATAAGTTTGCCGATTTAGATGTGTTTTTTTTCTTAAAATATATATTAAAATATATCCATCTTCCATATAATTTGAATTAAGTATACTTGGGCAGCAATCCTTCATTTATGCATGTCTGCTTAAATACGATGGACAAGGAACATCTTTCTTGCTTCCATACAAGAGAACGTATGTTTGAATCCATGGAGTGCAATAGTTGTCCAAAAGTGTTATCATACCGAGCGCTTTTGGCTAAACAATTAATCATTTTCAAGGTCTTTGACAATTCCAGAATTATGTCAACCATGGTGTATTTGGCTTAGCCATTAGTGTGTGATGTTTTAAGTAGTAGGAAAAGTTCATTCTAAGTTGGGAGGGGTTCCAATTGCAAAATACATTCAGTTGTATATATGTATATAATTATATAATTGTATATATTTAAATCTGTATAGTTTATTTACATGTTTGAAGGAAAATAACCAAATTTTTATTCGATCTCATAGCAAGAAATAAACAATTTAAAAAATGAGGAAATCTTCTTATCTTCAATTTAAAGTGAAACATTTAAACTTTCCTTCCCTCAGATCAACTCAAGTTAAATGAGATGTTGTCATTGTTACCACCATGATTAAAATAAAATGCAACTCAAAATCTTTAACTCTTAAATACTTGTAAGAAATCTCTAATCTCTCTTGCATTTCTACTGACATTATACAATAACTAGGATATATTTATACTGATGCCGATGCAATGCCAATATTTACAGAGAGGGTGGCGTATGGCCGATATATACGGCTGATATGTTTTGGGGTTTTTTGCATCAAAAGTAATGTATTAATCACTTGAACACAGAAAAATATTTAAAAATAAAAAATGTGGGAAATGAAAAAGTTATGAAGTGTATACATTAGTTATAAACACTTTATAAACACTTTATAAACACTTTATAAACACTTTATAAACACTTTATAAACACTTCAATGTTTACTCTTTATTTTCTTCCCCTTCTGGAATTTACTAACCCACCCATGACTCGGTAAACCCTTTAATCTCGTCATGCTGAATTCATGAAAAATTACATGCTTTTTTGCCCCCCTCACTTTAAACTTTTCAGTTTTAATTAAAAAGTACTTTTTACTATTAGATTAAAAGAAGGCCTCATGAAACTCAATAATCGGCCGATGCCAATTATCTGAAAATGTCAAATATTCGCCTGAATAATTGGCAGGGCGATTAATCGGCCGACCTCTAATTTATACATACACAAATTGCATAATTAATATTTCAATTCCAATTAAGTGATATTGCACAAAGATTTTATTGCAAATTTTCCTTTTTCATCAAATCTCACTCAATATTGGAGAGGGGCCCTCAAGCAGCCCCCCACACCCGGTCTCCAAATCTCTAGTTATGCCACTCTAAGGAATTAGTCTGGATAGCTGAGATGTGAGACTATTTTGTCTTAATCTCTTCTTTACCCAGCCATAATAACAACCTACTTTAAGGGTCATTAACCTTCCAATAGTTCTTTGGACGATTGAACTCCTCCCCACATTATAAGAGTTACCTCCGTTGAACGTTAAACTGTTAACTACACAAACAACAACAAGGAGTTCAATCGTCCGAAGAACTATTTGAACCATGCTTCTGTTTACCCCATCACATTCGGATATTACACTTGAGGAAGGCTGAAGAATGGATCAGCCGAAACGTTGTGTTAACTACACAAACAAGAAGGAGTTCAATCGTCTGAAGAGCTATTTGAACCTTGCTACTGTTTAATAGAAATTCTGTTTATTTGTGAATTAAAACTCTTTACATTACAAAGAAAACTAGCATTCAAAAGGAAATTATGAATCACAGCCACCCATTTATGCTGTGTTGGAGGTGATCAATTAAAAGGTTTTAAAAAGGGGTGATCAATGAATAAGTTACTTCTGTCGACTTTTGTTGGGCTGTGATCACTAAAAAAAGTCTGAATTTTCAAAAAACAAGCATAATCAATTTAGCATAAACTTACATTGCATATTGAAACCCGCTCTAAAAACCTATTTAGGGGTGGAATTTTCAAAAACAAAAAAAATTTTTTCCCTACTCATTGAGTGTGCAAAATCTCATGTTTCTACTATGAACGGTTAGGGCTGGGCGAAGTCTGGATACATAGATAGACACATAGATACATATAAATGTCAGAACACATGAATAACCTAAACCCAGCAATAAACCAGTGTTGTGGATAGCAGTGATTAAAATCATTTGTCTATTGCCTTTTTACAATTTGTACCGAACTGTAACTGCTTTTTAGCAGTAACAGTTTGGTACAAATTGTAAACAGGCAACAATTCTAATCCAAGAGAAGTCTTGGATTAAAATGAATTTCCCACAAATTAGTCAAGTACACAACTTCCTTTCAAAATGCAAGAACTACTCCACCCTTCCTGTACTTGTCATTAAAAATAAATTGTTTAAAGTCTGCTTAGTTGCAAATGTTGTGGGCAGTCATACCAAAGACTTTTAAAATGCTACTCAATGCCTCTCTGCTAAGCACTCAGCATAAACAGTAGGATTGAGGCAGCCTCAGCTTAGTTGCAAGTGTTGAGGGCAGTCATACCAAATACTTTTAAAATGCTACTCAATGCCTCTCTGCTAAGCACTCAGCATAAAGAGTAGGATTGAGGCAGCCTCAGCTTAGTTGCAAGTGTTGTCGCCAGTCATACCAAAGACTTTTAAAATGCTACTCAATGCCTCTCTGCTAAGCACTCAGCATAAAGAGTAGGTGTGAGGCAGCCTCAGCTTAGTTGCAAGTGTTGAGGGCAGTCACACCAAAGACTTTTAAAATGCTACTCAATGCCTCTCTAAGAGTAGAGTAGGATTGAGGCAGCCTGAAGAGGGATGAGCTCTGCCAGGCTATCTCGCCCAAGATACACTCATGATGACTGCTCCAACGACCCAGTAATGGGAATGGAAAACCCCTTTCTGGGTTACGGGATACATGCAAATGTGCATAAAAAATCATTTTCATGGTTTTCATTTTTCTTTCTTCCAAATCCCTTATTGCTAATTTTTTGTAAGGTTTCTTTTGTTCATAGCAAAAAAAATGTTAGTTTCTTTAGCAGTGATCAGTCAAATCAGTCCTTATGATGCAATCCATTTTTAAGTCATCCAACTTTGCCCCTTTTTCTTTTCATCTGTCACTAAAAAGATTAAGATCAAACAAAATCTAGTGATAAAACCACTAGATTGGCAATTCTATGGGGGAAGATGTACAGACATAATACCTGTACTAGATACGTTCAAAACTCAAAATACATGTTTGCATATTTGAAAAGAATTTACGTGGCACAGTTGGGAGATAGTTGCGGCTCACTGTTGTGCTGTGGCACACAGTTTGAGAATCACAACTTATCAAAGATTGCCTACCCTCATGGAGCTTTATCTCAAGTCAGGGAAGAATCAAGCACCTGTCAGTTAACTTACATTTAAATCATATTTTCCAGCATCTTCTCACTTGGTGTAATTTTTTTCAAGCAACCTCTCTCAGTACACATTTTGTTACTGTAACATTATTAGAAACCGTCAACCAAAACTATCACCAAAACTGTCAACATATGTTTCTTCAGTTTTCAAGTTGGTCTGGCTGGCTGGCTATGTATATATCATGTGTACAGTCCGGCTGAAAATTCAAACACTCCTTATTAAGTCTAGAAAAAACGTTTTTTTTTTGTTTATTGAAAATTCTCTATCTAAATAGATTTTTAATGGGGGGGGGGTAATTTTCAATGTAAACTTATGCTAAATTGATCCCTTAGTTTGTATCTGGCAGCATTTACACGTGTGTTTTGAAAATTCAGACTTTTTTAGTGATCACAAAAGGCAAGAGAAGCAACTTATTCATCGATCACTGCTTTTTCCAGTTTCTTAATTGGAACCGAATTTGTTTCTATTTTTTTTATGTAGATCTTTACCCAAATTATTTTTTAGCATGTGTTATTCATTGATTTGTCTTACAAAAATATCTGTATCCTATAAATGCAACACATTAATATTTCCAAATTTTAACACTAGGTGTCACTATTTTTTCATACCAGAGTTGATTACACCAGGCAACTAAAAAGAATGTTTCTCCTTTGATATTTTTATAGGTCCATTGGCTGGAGCACTGACCAGTGTCTACGGATGTCGGAAAGTGAGTGTGGTTGGTAGTATCATCACTGCTGTAGGCTTCATCATAAGCATCTTTGCTACAGATGTTTATTACCTGTACTTTTCATTTGGTATCCTCGGAGGTGAGTATGGTTCAAAGTTTGATTGTAACTTTCTTTATCTCATGCAGAGGTGGAAATGAGGAGGTATACAGCATATACCTACTTCTCAATTTTTAGGTTCAAAACAGCCCTGAAATTGGCCATATTTTTAAAACATTACCCATGGGGGGGGGGGCCTTACTGTGCCCTGAAACCTCCAGCTTCACTTCACTCATCAACAATGGCCCCCTCTTTGATTCCCCAAGCATAAATCCTAGATACAGCCTTAGTGTCTACCTTGTTCCCAAAACCCATTCCCATCACTGATCTTATGATTTCTGGGGGCTTTTTTTCCCTTTTTCTTTTGATTACTCCTTGCTTCCTCCCCTCTCTCTCTCTCTCTCTCTCTCTATCTCTTTTTTGCCCATTCTCTGTCTTTCTTTTTCTCTATCACATCTTACCTCTCTTTGTCTTTCCTCTTGTTTTTTGTTTTTTAAAACCTTTCCCCCCCAAAATAGGTTTTTAGTGAGGGGTTCAATTTGCAATGTAATTTTATGCTAAATTGGTCCCTTAGTTTGTGTCCGGTAACATTCACGCTTGTTTTTTTTTAAAATTCAGACTTTTTTTAGTGATCACTACCCAACAAAATGCAAGAGAAATAACTTATTCATTGACCACCCCTTTTTCCAATTTTTTAATTGATCACATGCTGCCAAAAGACGTTGACCACGTGACAGTTTCTATGGAGTGACTAAACCGACCCGTTTTTCTCGTTATTTCTTAATCTCTTTCTGTTTCTTTTTCTTTCTTTTCCTTTTTCTCTCTTGTCTCTTTCATTATTTCTCTCCCTATTCATCTCCTTTTCTCTTTATCCTTTCTTTCTTTTAGCACCCCCTCTCTATCTCAGTCTTATTTTCCCCCCTCTTTTTCACAGCCCAAGATTTTTTGTCTACTCATCTGCAGCGATGGAAATGGGTTTTGGAAACTAGGTATACTGTAAGGCTGGGTTTGGGGAACTAGGTATACGGTAAGGCTGGGTTTGGGGAACTAGGTATACGGTAAGGCTGGGTTTGGGGAACTAGGTATACGGTAAGGCTGGGTTTGGGGAACTAGGTATACGGTAAGGCTGGGTTTGGGGAACTAGGTATACAGTAAGGCTGGGTTTGGGGAACTAGGTATACAGTAAGGCTGGGTTTGGGGAACTATGTATACGGTAATGTCTTGAACATATGAAAAACCTAGAAATTAAGAAGTAGGTATATGCCATACCCCAGTATACCACCCCATTTCCACCCCTGCTCAGTTGTTTACTTGTTAGTCAGCCAATTTGCCAGGCCTTTTTCAGCCTGTTGTAAACAACAAGGATTATTTATAACATGTGCAAGCAAATAATAACTACATAACTGTTGCTCAATGATGAAATAGTCATAGGGTTACCAAGAACAAACAAATATGTGCAAAAAATTCCTTGAATCTCTGAAACAGAAAACAAATTATCTTCTTACTTTATTATTATTATTATTATTATTATTTTCACTCACGAGGGCAGTGCCCGTTCCAAAAGTGCATATTTGGAAGACTGCATAGTTTGCAACAAATAATATTATGTATTTGTAGTTCCTAGAGTTTTGAGAAGTGTCATTAACATTCAAATAGTTCTTTGGATGATTGAACTCCTTCTTGGAATGGCTTGACCAGAAAGAAAGGTGACTACTTTCCTCTCTGGGAGGAACTCAAAGATTATTGACAGAGAACACTGTTGGAAGCAGAGAAAAATCAAAGAGGCAGCTCATATCAACATGTCGACTGAATGCATCAGTCAGACAAGTGCAACCTGATGTGGCTTCCACTGCTCAACAGGCCCAAACCCGACAAGACAAGGACAAAGAAACACCCGAAGCCTATGTTATAAGGGTCACCTCCTTTAAAATGAAAAAACTTCTGTTTACCCCATCACATTCGGATATTACACCTGAAGGAGGAGGAAGAATGAATTGGCCGAAATGTTGTGTTAACAACACAGACAACAAGAAGGAGTTCAATCGTTCGAAGAAGTATTTAAGTGTTTGTAGTTTTCAGTTCTTGCCTGCCTCATTTTTAAAATGAAAAAATAATGAACATTTTTTTTCTACTGAAAAATTTAACAAAATGTCAAAACTACAGAACCAGCTTTGACCTGAACAGATATTTTGGCATGGAATAATGCAAAAGTTGAATTTCATGACAAGTATGATCCCAAAATGAAATGGGCAGCTAAAAATATTACACTAGCTTATAATACTATTGTTGGTCCACACATTTTGTGATAAAAATGTTTTTATAAAGAACTAGGTGCATGTTTGACTTAATGGCGTGTGGAGCAGCCTGCATTAATTGTCATGTAAAATAATATTCCGTCTGTCGTCTGTAACTATAGTTTTAAAGTATTTCAGTTACCTCTCTTCAGTGTTGCTAATTTAGATCATTCTAAAGATCCCCTCTTTAGAATGATCTAAATTAGCAGCACTGTATGCAGTCAAGGGAGATAATATATAGAAACTATGAAGAAAGATCTATAATCTTTATTTTTATTAAACTTCTTGAGAACTGCTGATCCAAACAACTTCAAACTTGACACATCACTGCCTTGTGTGCTAACTAAGATATCTGACGAAGGTCAACTTCGTACAATGCATGCACACACACACAGACACACACATGCACACACACATACACACAGATTTCTTCAATTGTAGTTAGATTGAGATTTTAGACCAGTATCAACTGATGTTTTACACTGGTGATCAAGTGACAGCAAGTCTCCGCAATACTCAAGCAACAGGTTCAGTTCTTCAGTTTGGATTTTCAATTCATCCAATCTCTTAGCCAGA
The DNA here is from genome assembly GCA_006491835.1 of Architeuthis dux. NCBI lineage: Eukaryota > Metazoa > Mollusca > Cephalopoda > Oegopsida > Architeuthidae > Architeuthis > Architeuthis dux. The sequence goes on along the minus strand of VCCN01003834.1, from coordinate 1,512,543 downwards.
CTCTTTATTGCATTGCATAACACCAACTTTCTTCTTCAAAATCCTTGTCTAACTTGTATTGCATTACATAACACCAACTTTCTCCTTCAAAATCCATGTGGATCCTTTATTGCATTACATAACATCAACTTTCTCCTACAAAATCCACGTGGAACTTTTACTGCATTACATAACACCAACTTTCTCCTTCAAAATCCACGTGGAACTTTTATTGCATTACATAACACCAACTTTCTCCTTCAAAATTGCTTAAAATATTTGAGAAATATTTGACCAGATCTTACAAAGTTTAATACTCAGTAATATTAGCATTATTTCAAATTCTTATCTTAATAAACATAACGCTATTTTCTTCTAAGTAAAATTTACAGAATCAAGTTATAAAAAATGATCATTGTATCATTAACATTTCTACTTATACCTCACAATGAAACAAATTAGTCTCATAAATATGAAATTGCCAATTACAATTAATTTCAGTCCTCTAGCTCCATTGGTGCGCCCTGTACATGTGATAGATACATACATACATACATAGCCAGCCAGCCGGACCAATTTGAAAACTGAAGAAACCTATGTTGACAGTTTTGGTGACACTTTTGGTGACAGTTTTGGTTGACAATTTCTAATAAAAATGGATTTATTACAAGAATTCAAAATGAAGCAAATCATGACTAGATCCAGGACAGCCTTCAACATCTTAACCTAAAAGGAATTTACTGAGGAAGAAAGTTCTCTGTGTTTGGTGAGGTTCAAAAGGAATTCTTTGTTACGAATTGCTGGTACCTGGACAAAGTATTACTGTGCAAATGTTACACAGAGCAATTGGCTTATTTGAATGATGCATTGGAAGAGACAAAAACCCTTTTCTGGGCAAGAAAGGCAACCAGTGATTTTGCTGCGTGACAATGCCTTTCCTCATGCTGCAAATGCGGTGCAGCAAACAACACGTGTTCTACCTTTGAATGGTGCCGGATGCACCCAAATTATACTATTATCGGTAGTAGCGTTCCCGTCTTTGCTAAATCGGATCGGGGTATAAGAAACTGTCAACTAAAACATCAACATAGTCAACTAAAACATAGGTTTCTTCGGTTTTTCAGTTGGTCTGGCTGGCTGTTGTGCATACTGTTACCACCACTGGAGCTAGAAGGCTGAACATTTAAACATTTACTCCTTTTGTCCAGAACAAACGTTTTGTTTTGTTTTTTACAAATTCTCCCTCCAATAGGTTTTTAATGGGGAGGGGGGGGTTTCAATTTTTTAGTGATCACCATCCAACAAAAGGCAAGAGAAGTAACATAATCATTGATCACCCCCTTTTCTAATTTTTTTATTTGATCAACCCCAACACGGCATGCTGCCAAAAGATGTGGGTCACATGAAGGTTTCTATTGTGACTAAACAGACGTGTTTTTGTTTGATTCCCTCTAATTCCTTGAGACACGTCTTTTGACATTTTCTTATCAGCTGACACATCTTGTGACTTTTATTGCATCACTTGAGGATTATAATCCCTTTATGTAACTCTGGGGGATTATATCATTTGTTTCTACCCGAATTCTCGTGACTTTTTGTCTACGATCGATTTGTAGCCTGGTTCTGACAGAAGATAAAGGTTACTAGCATTCCAAGGGAAACTATGAATCACCGTATATGCTGTGTTGGGGTGATCTTCTGTTTACCCCATCACATCCGGATATTACACTTGAGGAAGGCTGAAGAATGGATCTGCCGAAACATTGTGTTAACTACACAAACAAGAAGAAGGAGTTCAATCGTCCGAAGAACTATTTGAACTTTAATTTAATAGAAATTCTGTTTAATTGTGAATTCAAACTCTTTAAATTACAAAGAAAACTAGCGTTCCAAGGGAAATTATGAATCACAGCCACCCATATATGCTGTGTTGGAGGTGATCGATTAAAAGGTTGGGAAAAGGGGTGATCAATGAATGAGTTACTTCTCTTGTCTTTTGTTGTGCTGTGATCACTAAAAAGGTCTGAATTTTCCAATAAAACAAGCGGGCACAAAACTTGTTAGCATAAACTTACATTGCATATTGAACCCCCCTCTAAAAAAAAAATATTTAGGGGAGGAATTTTTAAAAAAACTCAAAACCTTTTCCCTACTCATCGAGGGGAGTATGTGTGCAAAATTTCAAGTTTCTACTATTAACGGTTAGGGCTGGGCAAAGTTCGGTTACATAGATAGATACTTTTATCCTATACTTTGTTGGCTTCTCCATTCTCACGTTCTGATTTTAGGCACAAATATAATGCGGCTCTCTTATGTCGACAGTATGAAATCAAATGATGGATAATTTTATATCCAATCGACAGAATATGATAATTATAATGACATTTATTAGTTAGAGCCTATATTTGCCCGGCGTCGGTGTGAGTGACTGCTAAACGAGCGGCCTAGATAGATACATAAATGTCAGAACACATGAATAACCTAAGCCCAGCAATAAAGCAGTGTTGTGTGTAGCAGTGATTAACAATATGAAGATGAAGGATTCCTCTGAGAATGTAAAATGCTACAGAGAGTTATTCAGTCAACCGTGAAAGATATAGATAGTTAAGTTTCTCTGACTGCAGTCTAGGGTATGTGCCACCAGGGCCCCCGGGACGAATGTTAGAAGGCGGGGCAAAGCTGTTTTCGCCCCCACACTGCACCCTCGTCCATTAGCCATCCTGTTTTCGTCTGCTATAACCCTTTTAGCACACCATATTATGTTCGCTCACCGGTAAACGATATAGTCAACCTGTTATATTAATGGACATATGAGTGCATGATAAGTGCCCAAAACCCAAGAAATTGATATTTTTGTTATTTTTAGAGCTACAATGCACATTTTTTTTATTTTGAAGCTTGAACACTCTGCATTATGATTCATAAAGTGTTCAAGCTTCAAAATAATAATTAAAATTGTAGCTCTAAAAATATCGTTGGACACTTATCGCGCGCGGCCACTCACATTGTATCGACTTAGAAGTTTCGATACACGACTCTACCCAAGAAACTCTCGTCTTCCCCCGGGAACTGGTGTGATGCACCGGCTTCACCCCCCATAAGAGGCCATGGTATGTGCCACTAAGTGAACTAGGTATGATAAGTGATTTTCGCATTCCTTATCTCTCATTCTTTGTTTCTCCTATTGTTACATCAGGCTTGTTTCTTGTCTGTTGAAATCCTCTGTATGCATATTGAGAACACTAGTTGGTTTATTAAACATCAACAGACCTGTTAAGTTTCAATGTTAAGAATGTGTAAGAATCGTGTTTTCGACCCACCCCAAATTTCCTCCCTGTGCTCAGAAGTTTTGGGGGAGCCTCTGAAAAATTTGGCAGGGGGTATCAGCTACTGAAATTAAGTGTTGTCTAGAAGTCTATTTAG
>VCCN01003834.1:1386700-1403899 GCA_006491835.1 Architeuthis dux | reverse complement strand
ATTGTTGAGTCAGCCATTGTTATCTATGGAAACTAAAGAGTATATAGCAGCATAGCTATGTTTTTTATAATTTGTCTTACTTAAAAATCTACTGAGTTTTGCTGGCATGTATTTACATGTACACATCAGATATATAACTCATTTAACCTTTCTATATATGCATAACTTGTCAGTTCCAATTACATGAAATAAGCAGACTTTGATGAGTAAATTGTGTGATTTGCCTGAAGTGTCCTGGCACTCAAGGTCTAAATCCTGTTAGCAGTACTATTCCTACTCGGGATTATAACCACTGTTATTAATAAAGTGACTAATTATAACCAGTGATGGAAATGGGTTTTTGGAAATAGGTATATGGTAAAGCTTGGTTTTAAGAACTAGGTATATGGTAAAGCTTGGTTTTAAGAACTAGGTATATGGTAAAGCTTGGTTTTAAAAACTAGGTATATGGTAAAGCTTGGTTTTAAAAACTAGGTATATGGTAAAGCTTGGTTTTAAAAACTAGGTATATGGTAATGTCTTTTCATACAAAAAATACCTGGAAATTAAGGTATACTCTGCACCCCCCACCCCTTATTATAACCAAAGATTCCTGCATTTTTCTGTGGTTTCTTTTTTCAAAACACTACACTTTCTTTATTGAACTAAGAGTAATTCTACGGGACACATTAGGTTCTATTGTGTTGTAGAAAGGGTTTAAAAATAAAATAATTATATCAGAATTTCTGTTGACAGCTGTAATGTTTATATGTATTAATGTTTACGCTTAATAATAAATAAACATGCCAAAGCAAGCTCCCAGCAGCCCCCATTCCGTTTCTGGTCCTAAAAACACAGGCTGGAAGTGAGAACAGGGACGGCTCTCTTCTTCACAGTCAACAGTCCTGATCACATGTGTCTTTGTTCTGTCTCTCTGCTTCTTTTCTAAACAGCTAATACGATTGCGAACCAAATGTGTTCAAACTAAACAGATACAAACAACAAAGGCACTAATATCAGACAACATCCTATTCTTATTTTACTCAGTCTGGCTGTTGCAGGGTCAAAATCCACTCCAACTGAAGAATGATTATTGCAACTTTTGTATTGTATATATTCCAAAGATTATGTGGCCATAAACTACTAAGGATCTCTCTCTCTCTCTCAACTTGTCCCGCAGATAAGTTTAAAACCCAGGATGGAAGTTACTCCTGAAAACAGCTTTCTAAGAACTATAAATTAAGTGATGATTGTTCTTGTTCTTACAGTGATAAAACAAAGTCAACTCCAGCCTCCACCTTGGACTGGTGTTTGACAATCTTCATAAAGAGAAACAGGTTTACAGTCACTTGTTTCATTTTGGAAACTGGATTTAGATTAAGTCATTTGATCATACTGCCAATATCTGCAAAAGTTCTCAATACATTTACCATACTGCCAAGGTGAGCTAGTTCAAAAGCAGCTTTAGTTATTCTTCATTGTATTACAACTGCCAACGAAGTTGGAAGAGATATGTATTCACTTGTGTCTGTCACTGTCCGTCTGATTGTCCACACAATATCTCTAAAAGTTCTCAATGAATTTCAATCAAATGTTGTGGAAGGTTAGGCTATGGAAGAATTCGTTTTCGATTGAAAGATATTTTCATTTCTGCAGGAAAAGACATTAAAAATGAACAGATGATAAAAAGGCTAGAGTTATGTTTTACGTGAAGTAACTCAATATTTGTACATTTAAAGTTCTCTCCCCTGTTTTCTATTATTTTTAAAAAAATGATTTCCATTTAATTTTTTTAGTTACGGCGTTAGGTAAGCGGTCTCTGACTGCTTTCGAGTTTTAAAGATCGATTTCTCCACTTACAAATGACTGGATTTCTCTTGACTTAAATACTAAAATAAGTTATAATTAATTAATTAATTCTTCTCTGCCTATTTTACTATAAGTCACACTCACAAATACACCACCACCCTGGTATTATAGACAGATTTATGACATGAAGAACCCCTTCATACTGGAAACCCTATTTCTGTTAACATGTTTAAAAACAACCTATCAAAAGAAACTAGCTTACCACACAAGAATAAACATTTCTAAAATACTCACGCCTTAAATGCCAACCCCTATACATCTGTTAGAGATGTATCTTCAGTTGGTACTCTTACTTAATGATATAATCTTTATGATATAATTAGTAAATTGATGAACAACAGGTTGTTTGGTTTTCTAAATGTGAGTGAGAAAAGAAAGCTAAAATAGAAAAAAGGCTAAAAAAATAATGATGTTATCTTCTCCATTTTTTAACCAAAATTATTATGCACTAGCACTAGTTATTAGTTTAATATTAAGAGGTGTGCAAATGAATTATTTCAAAAATAGCCTAGCTTGTGAGGTTCAGACTATGTCAGAGATACTAAATAGATATACAAGTTAATCGAAACATGAAACATGATTAAAAAGAAATTGATTTCGTCGACATTCCGGGGGAAAAACTAACAGGTTGTTGTTTCAGCATTTGTAAAAAAAAAAAAGAAAAGAAAAAAGCTTTTAAAATAAAAGAATAAAATACTATACAAATAATCTCTAAGCAGAAGAAAACATTTATATTTAAAAAAGAAAAATAATCATTCTAAATATTTTGATATAAAATGTCGACACACATAAAACCAAAAACATGAATCATTCTATGTCGTCGCATTAAGAAAAAAAAAAACGAATTTCTCTCGCTCTGGTGTGCGTGAAAAAGAAAGGAAAATGCTTAACCTTCAAAAAACAAGAACAATAGAATTTCTAGCATTAAAATCATAATAGCAAATACTAGAATAAGGACTAGGTTTAATCTATAAATGCAAAACATTTTCCTTCTCCGAACGAGAAACATGAGTCAAGTCGCGAAATCGTTTTAGTTTTCTGTTCGGAGCGGAAAATAATCATCACGAGCAGCAACACCATCAATCATCATCATAGTTAAGAACAGTAATAAAGGCTGCTATAATACTGAAAATAAAGACGAGTCATTTCAATATTTTACACAAATTACCTGTTTAGGATAAATGAAAAATCGTGGCCGATGTCTCAAGGAATGTGCCGATTTTAAAATTTTGCAGATTTTCTGAATTTTCGTCTAATTTCTTTCCTTCACTAATTTTGTTCAAGTGTTGCACAGCAGAAACCTTTTTTTTAATTTCAGACACCAGAAAATAGCCGCAGATAGAAACTAATTCAGATTTTTAAGTATCTGGTATATATATAATTTATCGTGTATTAAAAAGTTAAAAATATTTTAATGTGTTTTTATTTTAGTCTTATGAAGCTATCAAGTCAAATAATAATTTATGAAAATAATTGTGGTAGTATCTTTTATTTTGCGAATCTTTGCCGTCCTGACGCGCCAAGCGCGACTGTCATGCTTTTCAGAGAATGTTGACGTTTATCTGTTGATAATTTATTGGTAATTATCTTTCACATCAATCAGTTATTTCGATTATGTTTTAAAAAGGTTTATTTATTTTCAGTTAATGCGTAGTTGTATTTATTTAGATGGTTCATTCATTTATTTGCGATCAAACACCTCATTAGTTGGTTTAATTTTTATTTTTGTTTTGGCTGCCTCAATTGAAAAGCAAAAAACGTGGCTGTTTTTAACTTGTTTATTGCAACTTGTAAAAATACAAATCATTTTCACGAACGAAAGGTATTTAAAAAAATAATAATAACAGTTCGATAAGCACAAAAGATAACTAAAAAAAAGTAAACAGTAAAAGTTATCACTTTACCTGGAAAATAATTGGTAATCTTACAGGTTGGCCGCATAAAATCAAAAATCAAATATAATTATTCAAACAATTTAATCGATAAAACGATGACAAATATAAAAAAAAAGGTAATTGTTTGGATTAGGTTCGCAAAAACAAGGGTGGTAACTAGTATAGACGTACATGGTAAATTACGCAAACAATTTGGAACAAACAAATAGGAGACTGCTTTTTATTTACATGAGTTCGTGTGAAGAAACACTGTCAGAAAGAAAAATTATTTAATCATTTTTGTTATATTAATTTCAACTGTATATTCATTAGTGTTACAAATTTTAAAAAAATATTTAATCTTTTTTTGTTAAATGCAACCCTAACCCTAAACCTTGTTTTTGGGAACCTAATCAAACAAATCAAAACAATTACCCAAAAATATACTTGCATTTTAAAAATGTTAGAATATAGTTAACAAAATAATATAGTTAAACAAAATAAAATGTTAGAATATAGTTAACAAAATAAAACAAAATAAAACAAAACAAAAAAGGTCAGGGTTAATCCCTGATGTCTGAGGCATGCAAATAAAAAAGGCAAGTGCCGTGGGAACTGGATAATTTTTATCTCTACCCACATGTAGGCGTGAGGGTCAACACTAAACTGGACCTTGTGTCAGTGTCACATTCTACTCTCGTGGGGAAATGGAAAAATATAATACATGCAGACATGCCTCTAATCTGTGTAATATTCTAATCTCTCTAGGTGTCCTGCTCTTGAATTTCATTAATTATGATTTTATACTAGAATTTACAATCAGAGTGTAGTACCTGATCTTCAGGGCAGCACGCAGCATAAACGATGCAACTATGTTTCTGGGAATTCCAAACCCCGGAGCAGCACCTCCTTATTGCACTATAAGGGGAGGGTCAGGAGTAGTCGTGATGCTAGTTGCAGGGAATGGGCAGTTTTTATCCCTGCCCACATGTACACATGTGGGACATCATGTTAAACTTTACCTAGGAGGCAAATAAATCTCCTTCGTTTTGTTGATGTACTTCATTTATGGTTGGTTTTTGCGAATACTTTGCCTCAGTGTTCAGACCCTTTCTTGATTTTCATTCAAATAGTTCTTCGGACGATTGAACTCCTTCTTGTTTGTGTTGTTAACACAACGTTTCGGCCAATCTCAAAAACTATACAAAATACCGTTTTTGATTGTCTTAGGACCAACAGTGTTGGTATTCAGCTCCTTGGGGGATACTTAGTGTTATTTAAACAAACAAAAAAAATGAAATTTAGTCATGTTGGTCTTGATAACAGGCCGCTAATGACAGTTGTTCAATCCTTGATAAAAGGTTCTTGACACTTGTGTTGAACATAGCATACCTTAGGAAAACCATAGAATGGATCAGCCAAAACGTCATGCGAACAACAAAAATAGGCAATTGTGACCTTTCCCATTTAAAAATGGCCGCCGCTCAAGCTTCAGAATAACAGATGCTGATGACGAATTTCGAATCAAAAAGCAGACGATAATAACCCTAATCCTAAAAATACTAACACTAACCCTAACACACACTAACACTGGAACAGGAAAGGTAACAATACCCCCCAAATAACTAAAAGAATGAATTCTATTGTCCAAAAAACTCTTTGAATAACGCATATCATTTTTTTCTTCAGAAAATATCCTGTTATTTTCCCCTGATTTAGAGATGATGTGAAAGCTTTCATCTGATCAAAATGACAGGAACAGTGGCTGGAATAACTTCCTTTTTGAGGAGCAAATATATCAAAGTACCCAATGAATGGGTTGAGGCTTGTGTTGATTGGCTGCAAGATGAACATCAAGTAAGTTGATTTTAAAAAAAATAAATTTAGATCTATTTTCCAGATGTATTGATGAATTTTTATCCAGTTTAATATTCTTTTTTAAAAGAAGTTTCCATATATATAATTTTCATGTGTCTTTCAAAAGTATAAACACAAATTATAATAAAAGCAGATGAAGTACAATGGCTATGCTTTTTGTTAGAAGAAATGGCTACAGAAATATGACTACAGCATCACTTAAGGTTTATTCATTCATTTCTCATTGCTCACAGCCAGGCCAGTCAAAGGGTTCGGGGGGTGGTAAGAGAAGGGGGCCCCTTTGGCTTGTGTTATTGAACATAGTGTAGAGATTGTTCTCCTCCTTAGGAGGATTAATTGGATCGCCACCGGTTGCTCTCTGCATGAACCCCAGCTGTTTATGGTACCCGTCTAGGTATTGACCAGGCTCAATGTTGCCTAACTTCAGTGATCATATGAGAACCGGTATGTCCAACGCTATTTGGCTGTCACTTAGTGATGGTCGACTGATATGAGTTTTAGGCAATGCCAATGCCGATATTTAGAGAGCTGGGCGGCTGATGGCTGCTATATATAAGGCCAATGTTTTGTTTGTTTTTGCATCTGATAAAATACAATTTGACAATAATAACAAATGAGACACAAAATTGCTGAACTTAAATGAACATTTATTGAACATTATTGTCTGTCTGCATTGTCTCTGGAAGTAGATCTGCACTCTGTCTCTGCAGTGCACTTATTTTAAATTAAAAAAGTGTATCAACTAAATAATGTCCACAGGTAATCAAAAAAATAACTTATAAATGAAAAATAAATAGTTTTTGTTCACTTAAGAACAGCATTTATCAGCAGCATCTCCTTGTTTCTGAGAGAACAAAAATTTGTAAACTTACACTATTTTTATTTTTGGTTCCATTAAAATAATGTATTATTCACTTGAACACAGAAAAATATTTGAAAATAAGAAATATACATTGTATCTGTTTGGGAAATGAAAAAGTTATGAAGTGTATACATTAGTTATAAACGCTGTATAGTCTACTTCAATGTTTACTCTTTATTTTATTTCCCTCCGTTAGTTTCTTCACTTTGCTTCCACACGCAACAAGCCGACAGCTAAAGAAGCCTAAGCCTATCTTTCCTTCCTTTCTTTCGTAGGAAAGAAAGAAGACTAAGAACCAACACGACTGCCTCTGCCTTACCTCGATAACCCCTCACTCTGTGTTGTACGGTCATCTCTCTGGACTTTACTACCCCACCTTTGTCTCGGTCAACCCTTTGATCTTGCCAAGCCGATGTAGTCTAGCTACCTTGTCAGAAAAACGAATTCATGAAAAATTACATGCTTTTTTGCCCCCCTCTCTTTCAACCTTTCAGTTTTAATTTTAAACTAAAAAGTACTTTTTTCTATTAGAATAAAAATCGGTCGCATTATTGGCCCCAAGAGCTGGCTGATTAATCGGTTGACCTCTACATTTAAGGTGAATAAATGCAATGATACTGAGTTAAAAAAATTACTTTTTTTTTACTAATATACTAGTGGCATTTGGAAGAAGCATAGATTTTTGTGTATAATATGTTGTGAAGAGTGTAGACATGATAATCCTTGAGAGAAATGTTGAAGATCTAAGCTCTTGATGGATAAGTATGGAATTAATAAAAATCATTTTCACAAGAATGAAAAAAAGCAATAATATGTAACCTTTGTCTAAATATACAAAGTTGTTGTGTATGTATGTGTGTTTGTACTTTTATAACTTGAGAACTACACACTCCAGAGCAAAACTAAAGGCATATTCAGAATCAGCATGTGTCAATTTACCTACACTGCATATTTTTAGGTCGGATTTGCCCCTCAAAATAAAATTGTTGATTTTTTTGCCCGTTTTTGCTTCCTTGCTGATTAATTTTCTGTGCCGTGTCATATATAATATGAGCTGTGTCTGCCACACTTATAGTATCAGTAGCAGCTATCATCTGAGCTTGTTGTACAGTACATATATAGTACTAAAAGATGAAGTTTAAGGTTCTGTAAGATACCATGCAGGTATTAAAATTAATGGTGTCCCAGGGATTGTATAAAATGTGTTTGGGACGAACAAAGATCTTCCCTGGACGAAAAAAAAAAGGTTCTCTGCATATATTTAGATTCAGATACAACCCTGGTTCTTGGAAAGTGGGATAGTTTTCACTAATCACCTAAAGGGGGAAAAAGAAGCAGAAAAAAAAAGTTAAGAAAAAGAAAAGAAGTTAGTTTGCTAAGATAAAGGGAATAAAGGAAGTAACAATTAATCTATTGACGAGGAATGAACGTGGATGAGAAGAAGAAGGGAAGAAAGACATACAGCATATTATTTTCCTAGTAAAATTGCGTTTGATGTGTAGCAAACAGTTAAGTCTTGGAAGTAGGGAGAGAGGGGTTAAGTCGGTTAGGAATTAACCTCCCTTACCTCTTTCGAATCAGTTATATTTCCCTTGCCTCTCTCCAACTCTCTGCCTATACAGGAAACAACTTCAGATATAGACTTTTTGAATCATTAATAAAGTAGTGTCAAGTGTGCCAAATGTGTCCAATTTCGGACATCTTGTCCATTTTTAGCTCTATATGTCCATTTTAAATTTTAAAAAAGCAGACATTACAAATTGTTCAATTTATGGCCCCACATAAATTCAGATTGATATTTCCAAAACCAAGCTCTGTACACAACCATTCTTTTTACATCGGTATTTGGGCAAATATTTTTCTATACCTTCAGTAGAGATCAACTGAAAAATTGGACATTACTGAACAATTTTGCAAGTAATTTGTTTCTGCTTTTAATCCATAAGACCTTCATTTCCTCAGAAAATTTATCAGTTTTGAACAAAGTTGATTTTTTAAGTTTTTAGGGTAGGGTTCTATTTACAATATAACTATAATGCTAAATTGGACCCTTACTTTCCGCAAGTACGGCTTACATGAATTGTTTTCCATTCGTTAGGAATTTATTTATTTTATAAATGCTCATATTTCTTTGTATTTTTGTAGAAACGTTTTTTTAAAAAAATTCTTTTGTTTTGAAGTTCAAAACATTGTTTCAAATTAAAAAAAAAACATTAAATATATTCTGTCTGATTTTTGGAACAGCTGTGTTTGATTTTGAAAAAACTAATCTGGCAACCCTGAATGGTAGCTGCAAGGCATGGAGACCTCAGTTCAGAGACAGAATTTGGGTTCTCCAATTTATTTGTTCTCAATAGAGCTGCAACTAACAATTCATTATTGATTAATTGTCTATAAAAGGTGTTCTATGTGTTCTATAAAATGTCAGAAAATGGTGAAAATTGTTGATCACTGTTTTCCAAAGCCTGAGATGACATCTTCAAATGCCTTGTTGGCGATTAATTTAATAGTTAACTAATCAATTGTTGCAGCTCTACAGTTTACAGATAACTTTCAGTTTTGTTTAAAACCAATTCATTTGAATGGAGCAAAATAAATATAATCATTTATTTCCTCAACATTTTAATGGTGTTTTTATTATGCTACTAACAACTAACGATGATAAAGAAAGGATCAAATACTAAAATGATCTGGTAATGGATTGCTGAGAAACAACCCAAGAAGCAATACAGATGCAGAATAACTCTTAAATTCATACAAAGAAAATAGAATTTCAATTTCAATGAAAATAACTTCTGATTAAAATTATCTACCTTTGACCATTTGTAAATCAAAGATTTTTTTAAATTCAATTCACAGAAGAGTTCCTCTATTTTTTATGCTATTCATCGAAGAGTTCTACTGTCAATTACAAGCTGTTTTAAGCAGTCTAAGAGATAAACCATTATGTTCAGTGCAAAGTGCTACAATTTATTTTGCTAATTTTTAAATCTCTGTCATCACGCCGTTTCTTTGTTTTCTTTATACAGAATTCTGGTGAATCTCTCAGTTCGGATAAACTAAAGAAACTTGTCTATGAACAATGGCTGGTGGCTGATTTAACTGAATTGGGAACCCAGTATTTGCCTCCTGAAGTGGCCACTGCTGACAAATATTCACTTTCTGGACATTTCAGTTTGCAGGTAAGAATCTATTCTTGATTTTACATACAGATTCTTGCACATTTTAAACAGGGTTTTGAGATGTGGCCAGAAGGGGAGATAATCCAAGCTTTGTCGCGGAGACTTACCCAACACAGGCATTGGAACAGCGTTGGATTTGGAAATCGAGTGATTCTGGAGATTCAATCTGGTATTGAACCTCTGCCTCCAGACTCAAGAGGCTGGGTACTGAAACTCAAAAGGCTGGTATTGAACCTCTGCCTCCAGACTCACTCTATTTCGATGCTATTCCAATGCCTGTGTTGGGTAAGTCACTGAGATAAAGCTTGGGTTATCTCCCCTACTGGCTAAATCTGGCAACCCTCTGGTAAAACACTCTTGAAAAAGAATACTATCATGATTCTATCTTCAAAATATCTGGTTGTAACATTTTTTTAATATATAGACTGGTGAATTTCATACATGTAAATAAACAACTGATCATAGTATCTTACTGATACAATTTGATATAATATCATTTAGTCTGTTGCTTTGTTGTTTATATTTTATGCTATAATGGATTTTATTGAATTTAAACTTAGTTGACATATATATTTTTTACCTGGGGAAATGTCCTTAAAGAGTTTTGTTATCAATATTTCAAGCTGTTCCCAAATATTGATTGTTTTATCATTTAGCGCAAATTGTTCAATTGACTTCTATTTGTGATTGTAATTTCCTGACCTTTCACCCGTGTGAGTGTGTGTGTGTGTGTGAGAGAGAAAGAAAGATGAAACCCTGTGCTACTGTAAAATATGGCTGTTCACTTTGGTGCAGAGTAATGAAGATAATCTTGAATGATATTTTATCACTTTTCTTTGTGTTTATGGAAAACTGTTGACATGACCAAAATACAGGTATCCCCTATTATAATGCGGGTGTTGGGGTCCAAGAAAGCCCACTGCGTTATAACCGAGCCGCGATAACTGCGGGGTGGGTATGGGTGATACTCAAGGACGGGTGATAGTTGTATAAAAACTAAATGAGATTTGAACAAATAAACAAAGGTATTCTTTAATGTTTTGTGGTTTTTATTAAATAATACAAACTAAAATAACTACAATATATTACAAATTATACCAAATTTCAGTATTTAAAAACAAAGTATTTGGTAAAGATCTACATCCATTAACCACGTCAAAAAAAAATAGAAACAATTTATTTTCGCCAGAAATGTTTTGTGCTTTTACTCCGTTAGACCCTAACAATCTTCCTGGGATTTTTGATTTTTCAGAAAAAATGTTTTTTGCGGTTTTACAATGTAACTGTATGGTAAATGGGACTATTACTTTCCGTCCATTGTATGGAAGTGAGGCTTCGAAATATTCGGTTACTTCCCTTGTGAGACTTCTTTGATATTTTAATGATGATTTTCTTGTCATTAAAATATCAAAGAAGCCTAGATAACAACCTTCACAAGAGAAGTAACAACATGCTTCGAAGCCTCTCTTTCATACAACGGACTGAAAGTAACATTCCAGTTTACCATACTGTTACTTTGTAAATAAAACCACCTTCGTAAAACCTTAAAAAACATTTTTTCTGAAAAATAAAAAAATCCCAAGAAGATTGTTAGGGTCTAACAGATTAAAAGCACAAAAAATTACTGGCGAAAAAATTGTTTCTATTTTTTTTTGACTTGGTTAACGGATGTAGATCTTTACCAAGTAGTTACCTATTTACATCAATATCTTAACGTTTTTAACCATAACGATGCTATGCCTTCAGATACCCTGTATCTTAGGTCCTGAGGGGAAGAGGGAAAAAGAAATTAATAAAAAAAAGTTTTGTTTATTGACTACTGAAATGTTTCTGTCTAATTCATTTCATTTTTACAGTTGGTTAACTAGTGTAAGTCAAATATATTTCTTTGTTGGGGTGGGGTTAGGGTGTTGTAAAATAGCGCTCGACATACATTTTCAGGCTTAGAGGTTCAAGGGGAAATTCTGTTTTTATTCATGGTTTTCTGGACGATTGCACGATAATATAGCAAAAATGTTGGGCTCTACAATCCACCCACCTTATATCATGAACCGTGCTATAACAAACTGCGGTGGTCACCTGTACTATAAACCCTACGTCCCTCTGGGTGCTCCCTGCTTGTGGCCTTGTACCCTTGTAAATAATTACTGTAAACCATATGTACTGATAACAGGTTATTCATTCTTTAAAAAAGCAAGCAATTACTATTATGTAAAAGTAAGACGGAACATTAAATATCCACTAATATATGATGTATTTAAGATGTATTTAACCTTAAGAAATCAAATACTACATATATATTAACTATTAAATTAGAACTCTTCAATGAATAGAATTTAAAAAAATGGAACTCTTTTGTGAATAAAAAATTAAAAAAAAATGTATCTAAAAGTGCAAGGGAAGTAACCCTGATCAGAAGTTACCCCCCTTGATTTAATATTTGAATTTTTTATATGAATTTAAGAGCTAAAACTATGCTGTGGTTATCTTTATTAATTACTAAGAATTTAGGAAAAAACATTTATAGTATGGGTAGGTGCTATTAGTTTTAATAATTAATAATTTTATCTAGTTAGTGATAAGAGTTGGTAATATTTATGCTTTATTTGAAAATCTAGTTAATCCCCATGAAAAATTTAATTATTTAAATTTTTATTTGATGATTCTTTTAGAAAAAAAAACCTACTGAATTTGTTTCAGTGGAAGTATACATTGTTTAAAAATGTTGGGTAGGAGAAAAAGGTATTTATACAAGAGTGCGGTCCAAAGATTTAAGACTAGAGTTATTCCCCTTGAATACATGGACATAATCCCATACGTTGTTTTTGATCGCGGGTTAAAATAATTTACTTAGTTTTGTCTTTAAAATAGTCTTAAATAAAATTTATTTGCGATGAGCTATATGAATTTTTTTTTTACTTGAAATGCACTTTCACTTTTTTGTTGTTTTCTAACTTTGTCTTGTGTGATCGAAAACAACTTATTATTTCTGTGTATGTCCGTGTATTCAAGGGGAATAACTCTTTTGTCTTAAATCTTTGGACCCTACTCTTGTATGAGTACTGAGAAAAATTGTTACCTTTAAGTGGAAGAGTCCATTGTTATGGACAGAGAAACAGAAAAAAGCATCCTGATCTGTTATTTCTTTTTCTTCACAACAATTTGACCAGTCCATTCTCTGGCCTTCTTCAGGTGAAGGTTTCAAGTTTTTGTAGTGATAATCAATAAAGTGGATGTTTTAGGGAAAAGGCTTATATTATTTGATTTAGATATTTACTTAATGTGGTCTGGCCCAAGGCCATACAAGATCTGATATATATTGTGACGGCAATATTCTGCCTCTATGGGTTGGGTGGCTTATAGCTTTTCCTTTTTAACTCTTAAATTCATGTACCATTTGAAACCGCTTGTAAATGACAGTGGAACTCTTCAATAAATAGAATTAAAAAATAATGGAACTCTTCTGTGAATTGAATAGAATAAAGAATTCACTTAATGGTCCATGGGAGATAATTTTAATCAAGAGTTATTTCCCTTCAGATTGACATCCCATTTTTTAAATATGAATTTAAAGGTTAAACTCTTGGCAAATGTGTTACTATCTACTGTGGTATTGTATAGCTAACTATAGTATCTAAAATTTCCTCTACTTTGATTGTTTTCAGGTGAATAGTATGATTGATATCAGTACATCATACTACTCCCAACAAGTAAAACTGAAAGGCATAGATCAAACTAATAGTAGTGTTACATTTGATGAACCAAAAAAACCCACGGTAAGTTTGTGTTATTTTTCCCTTTGTGATTTGGGGGCTTTTGGTTTTTGTGACAAATTTGAATTATTGATGAGAATAAAACAAAAAAACAGGCAATAACTACAGATTAGAATTGTCCACCCTTTCAAGAGTATTTGCAACCCCAAAAATGCAAAATATAACACAAGCTCAGTTATTTGATGTGAGGAATTTGTATCTCCTTGTAATACATGGCTCCTGGTCATTATTTTTTATACTGGGGGGGATTTACAAAAATATTGTTAGATACTTCTGTTAAGCTCGGATAGTGTAATGGTTAGCACATCTGCCTTACACGCAGACTCACTGGGTTCGATTCCCGGTATGAGCGAAGAGTGTGGAAAACACTTCATTAGGACAGATTTCCTTGTGCACTCAGCAGCTAATTGAGTACACTCTAAGCTGTGTGATTAAGGTGGAGGTCATATAAACTTGTAGGAATAAAGTCCTGGTCTCAATTTGAAACTTGCAAGCATCATTAAGCTGACGCATGCAACAGAAACCGGGTCTTTGTCATCGTGCTCCATACTCCATTGAGAGTTGTCCCTTAAGAGACTGATGCTTTACCGTTACCTACTTCAGTTAAACTGCAGACATGAGTGAATGCCTCCATTCACCATTTCAAGTGCAATGGAGAGACGCTATCTGAAGAGAGCTGTTCTACTGAAATTATTACCTGATAAAAGAACTGTTTGTAAGTTGAAATAAATAAATAAATAAATAATTATGTTACCTGAGGGTCCAGATATCATAATTTGGCATTGTACTCTTCCCATAATCAATAATCTCATTCTACATTCGAAAGTCACCCTGTTGTTCAAAGAGACCTTGTTTGTGTCCGCCATTTGCAATTTCCGAGAAATGCATATGCGCGCAGGAAGCCATCTTTAATGGCTTCCCAATCATGAGTTGCAACCTATTTAAGCACACAAAAAAGGAGGCAATGCAGCTGACTATTGTCGGGAAAAGACGTGTACAGGCTAGCTTGACTTTTGATTGCGACTGATGTGTATGGTGACCCATGTCTCCCATAATTGACTGTGACCCTGTGTTGAAGTCATTCCCTGTTTCTGCGGTGACCTCATTCTGAAGTCATTCCCTGTTTCTGCGGTGACCCCGTTCTGAAGTCATTCTCTGTTTCTGCGGTAACCATGTTCTGAAGTTGTTGCTTGCTCCTGCAGTGCCGAGCCAGCCCCCTCGCCAGAACATACTTAAAATAGATACTTTTAAATTTTTACAAAATTCAATCAAAAATGTTTCTTTCAGATGTGTGCAATGAGATTGTTGCTTTTTACTCAGCATCAGTTGAGCACCTGGCTCAGTTGTTACAGTATTGGTTTTGTTAACCAGAATCCATCATTTTATTGATTCATGGATGCTCTGTGGGGAACATCCCATAGTGATGACACTTGTGTTGATTCATTTTGTTTTATTGAGCACTCGTGCTGCAGTTATGGTTGTGGGAAGGGTTGCCAGATTTGGCCAGATGGGGATATAACCCAAGTCTGAAGCAGGCTGCACCTCAAGAGGCTGCCACCAGACTCACTTGATTTCCAAATTTGACTCTATTCCAATCTCAGAGATAAAGCTCGGATTATCTCCCCTTCTGGCCAAACCTGGCAACCTTGGCTGTGGGATTATAAGAATTGATTCATTTTAGCTCATACATTTTTTGTTCTTTCCTTTTTTCTTTTTTCGTTTCATGTCTGCCACTGTGAACAAACTCTGGGAAGGGGGGGGGGTTCTTTTCTTTTTCCATTCATGTGAACTTTGTATGGTTCTGAGAGGTTTCTGTTCTTTGAACTATGAGGCATCTCAGACTAGGCATTGTGCTTTTGAATTATGTCCCTTTGCTGTGATTTTCCTCCAATTAAGTTCAGTGGGATCTTTTAAATACTGCTTCCTATTTGGTATTAATCTCTACCATATGTGCCAACTCTTTTAGTTTTTGTATTCTTCTGGGTGGTAAAAATATCATTGAATATTAAAATCTCAACTCAGAATTTCGGATAAAAATTATAGAAAATCTCTTGTTAATTGTTGTATTCTCTGTTAGATATCCAATTCTTTTTCTTTAATCATTTTTCCTTGCCTTGATTGTATAGTATGTAAATCAAATGAGATCACAGTTGAGTGATGGAACTGGGTGATATATGACCTTTCCTGCTATTATTCTTACTGTAAACAACAATGTCTGTGCTTAAAGTGAACTAGGTAGATAATATATTAGGTATAAATTTACATACAAATTAAGAATATAATCTCTTCATAATTTCTAGGAAACTTCATAGGAAAAAGAAATGAAGTGTTTTGAGTAAACTGTAATTAGCTAAAATTATATATATTAAATACTTATATAATCTGTTGTAAATGATACTTTTTATAATCTTATTTAATAAACTTTTTTTTATTCATTTTAGCTTTCTGAAGCTGAGTATCTTCTTAGACAATCATAGATGTGTAAGACAGTTGATTTCAACTTGAGACAAATATCATGAAAATCAGCAATGTCTATAGAATGCAGTTATCTTACTATAATTCTCTAAATTTCTGTCCGTTTGTCTGTGTTAGCAAATCTCGGGAACGACCAGAGCTATGGCCACCAGATTTTCTATGGATACTAATGGAACCCTGTTGCATGTTTTTAGCTTATTGGTTTTTAAAAATTCCCAAAATAATTGAATGGGGTCTGCATTTGCCCTCACTCCCATCTTACTATAAATCACCAAACTAGCTGAAAACCTGCCCTATGCACATGATTTCCAGCTAGTTTAGAGATTTCAGTTGTCCCCATCCATAGCTTACCATAGACTTTCATTGACTTGAAGGTTATAAATATATCGCTCAAGTGACTGTGAGGTGAAATTTAATGATGATGTAAGATGTAAGAAAAGGTTTTTGTTTCTCTGTTTTTCAGTGGCAGCCTCCACACACTCGAATGTTTAAGCTTGAATTGACTGATGGAACGACAAAGGTTCATGCAATGGAGTACAGCACAATCCCAGATCTGAAGCCTGAATTTAAACCTGGCTTTAAGGCAGGTTTCTCTTTTTCAATAAGATTTATGCTTGCATGGGTATATATGTGTGTGTGTGTATATATATATATTTTTTTTTTCCAGCAACTTCTTTAGTGTTTAAAGCTACAAAGCTTTCTAGACTATATGTATATGTGGTATAAATAAATAAAGAAATGAGTGCTGTGCAGGGATCGAACCCGGATCCACCCTGGAAGCAACCTATACACGATCCTTCTCTTTACCACTGAGCTAACGACACTCTCATGGAAAGGCAGCGGTCAGAAACATACACATTCGCTCACTTCCTTATTCTAACCGATTGTATTTTTAGGCACGTGATATGAAGTGGCTCCCTATGTTGACAGTATGAAATCAAGGAATGGATAATTTTATATCTGACAGAATATGATAATTATAAAGACAATTATTAATTAATAATTAATTGGGAACCCATCTTTATTCATTTATATGATCTAGGCTGCCTGTTTAGCAATTGCTAACATATATATATATATGGCATCAGTTTTATTTGGTTGTGATACAAGCAGGCTAAATCCTGTAAATTAATAAAGAAATGAGTTTTATGCAAGGATCGCTTCCAGCTGGATGCGGGTTCGATCCCTGCACAACGCTTATTTCTTTATTAATTTACATGATTTAGGCTGCTCGTTTCGCGACCGAGTAAAATCGATGGCCGAGTTAATATATGTTCCTACTAAAAATGTCTTTATAATTATCACAT
>VCCN01003834.1:1375595-1386373 GCA_006491835.1 Architeuthis dux | reverse complement strand
GTATTATACTATATATATATATTTTCTGTCATTGAAGATGCTATTTTTTCTTGAAATAAATCTCGAAAATTAACCCTGCGTCTTACAGACCAAAGGTTACTTTATTCATAGGCCTATCCTGACCCCAGAGGAAGGTAATCTATGCTAGACAGTAATCTGTAATCCTGTATATGACCTCTGAATAAAACATCAGTAACATCGCCAAAGTCTTACATTTAATACTCTATCTAAAAATGTAGCACAAGTTTTTATAGATACTAGTTTTTATAGATACTAGTTTTATTGGTACCATGTTTTTCTTTAAGTAATTTAAACTTTCAAGAATATATTATTTATGATAGGTTATTGATTTTTAATTATAAAAAAGTTGTTCTGTGGATCCAAAACAAACTAATTAGAATGACTATTCTTTAATGTGGGGCTGCAAGACATAAGTTCAGAAATTGATTTGTAAGTTTGAAATTGATTCGAGGTGTTGATTTCCCACTTTTCAGGTTTTAATTGAGGGTAATGTTTTGTGCCGAAAAGGAATGCTAATGCTTAAGAGGGAAAATCTTCGAGTTCTTGGAGGAGAGGTTGATTCTCTTATGGAAACAAACACAACTCAAAGATTACTTACCAAAGCCATGTAAGTACAAATATAGATATTTTAAAAATCTATAGAATTGATATGCCACCCCCTCCCCCAATTCTGCTTTATTCCATTATCTACAATAACAATATGTCACTTGTATTTGCATATTTGTTTTATGTGTACCACTCCAAATCAATTAAATAAACATTGTTACTAAAGGGACTTAACCTACTTAATGATAATATAGAAGAGTTGCGTCCCTTGCATAATGTTTTCTATTCACCTATATAAAATGCAAAGAGTATCCATAATTTTTCATATATATGCCATCATTTTTGATGGCATGGGTACTCTAGTAATAAACATAACAAATATGAAATGTATATATTTCTTGTCTGTTTATGATACAGATATTTAATTTTGGAGTATATATTTCCGCATTCTTGGTGTGACACTAAACTTTGTATTTAATTTCCATGAAAGGATTTTAAAAAAATTAGTGAATTTGTTTCAGTTGAAAAATCCATAGTTTCAAATGGTGGGAAGGATTTATTTTTATCAGCAAAATTTTTACCCCTGACTGGAAGAGTCTAGTATTACAGACAGAGAACCAAGAAAATCATACTGCTCATTATTTGAGTAGATATTAAAAGAGATTAGATTCATATTCATGTAACTTTAGATCCATATTAACTATGAGGAAGTAATCTTTTGCTCCTTTTCCAATTTGATAAAAAATAAATTGTCAGTTTTTTGTGTATTTTTCCAAATTAGTGAAAAACAAGCTTGTGCTGTATTTCAGGTTGCCAGATTTGGGGGAGAGGGAGGGGAGATAATCCAAGCTTTATCTCATAGACTTTCCCAACACAGATATTGGAATAGCGTCAAGAGTCTGTTATTGAACCTCTGCCTCCAGACTTGCTCGATTTCCAAATTCAATGCTATTCTAATGCCTGTGTTGGGTAAGTCACTGAGATAAAGTTCAGATTATCTCCCCTTATGGCTAAATCTGGCAACCTTGATGCTACATTTATATATGTGGGATGATTTAAAAAAGAAATGATGTGGCTGAAATATTGAATAGCCCATTAGACATTTTTGGTCAAAGCAAATAGAAATGCAGTATAATTAAATTACATCATCATTATTAGAAACCGTCAACTAAAACTGTCACCAAAACCGTCAACATAGGTTTATTCAGTTTTCAAGTGAGTCTGGCTGGTTATCTTAACTATGTATGTGTTGTGCATACAGGCCGCACCAATAGAGTTAGAGGGATGAAAATCTGAACAGTTACTCCTTATGTCTCTAAAAAAAATTTTTTTTTTTATTAACCCCCCTCCCAAATAAGTTTTAGGGGGGAGGTTCAATTTACAATGTAAGTTTATGCTAAATTGGTATCAGCATTCACGCGTGTTTTTTGAAAATTCAGACTTTTTTTAGTGATCGCATGCCCAACAAAAAGTGAGAGAAGTAACTTAGTCATTGATCACTCCTTTTCGCAATTTTTTAATTGATCACCCCAACACAGCAAAAGAGGTTGGTGACTATTGAGTGACTAACCAGACCTTTTAGAATTATGATTGAATTAAAATATTTTATTTTGTTTTTATAGGGAAGATTGTGGTGCTTATGCGGGAGAATGTATGCGTCGAGAATTCACAGCTGCTGACGATGCTCAGTTTGCTGACAGAATCAACACCCCTTCTTTTAAAAAGAAAGGACACGACCTACCTGGCACCCACAACGCCAAAGCAGGTACTTCATCATCATCATCAGTCATTATAAGTCCACTGTTGGACAACGGTCTTTCCCATCTCCTTCCATGATGACCTAGATTGTGTTAACCTCTGCCACGTCTTACCGGCAAACTTTTCTATCTTGTCCCCCCATCTTGTGTCTGGTCTTTTCCTACTGCGTTTGCTGTCCCATGGGCACCAATCGGTTAATTTTTCCCCCCATCTATTGTTATTTCTTCTTGCTAGGTGACCAGCCCATCTCCACTTTTGCTGCTTAATTATTTGTATAATATCTTTCACTCTAGTCTTCTCTCTGATCCATGTTGATCTTTTTCTATCTCTTAGAGTTATCCCTAGCATTGCTCTTTCCATGGCTCTCTGTGCTATTCTAAGTTGGTTTTCAGCTCGTTTTGTTAATTTCCATGTTTCGCATCTGTATGTCATGGCTGGTATTATGCAACTGTTGTATACTTTACACTTTAAGCACATTGAAAGGTGCTCTTCAGAATGTCTCTACTCATACCAAATGCTTTCCAACCTATTATGTGTCGTTTTATTTTGCAGTCATGGTCTTTCTCTAGCTTTATTACCTGTCCTAGGTAGATGTATTCATCAACCTCTTCTAGAGTCTCTCCTTCTATCTTTATGACCTTTTTGTGTACTTTATCATTGAACATTATTTTTGTCTTTGTTCTATTCATCTTTAAGTCTACTTTTTTACTTTCCCTATTTAGATCAATTAACATGTTTTGTAATTCTTCGGATGCTTCCAATGTCATGGAGAGCTTTAAATAGTTTAGGTGATATTGTATCCTCCTTTCGCTATCCTTATCTTCAGGTTGATAAAAATAATAATGAAATTTTTGTTTTGTTAAAGATGGATTGGTGAAGATATGATTAGTTACATACTGTGGAATGAAGAACCTTTTAATCACTGCTACCCACAACACTGGTTTTTTGCTGGGTTTAAGTTATTCATGTGTTCTGACATTTATATGTATCTATGTATCCGGACTTGGCCCAGCCTTAACCACACACATTCCCCTCAATGAGTAGGGAAAATGTTTTTTGAAAATTCCCATCCTAAATAGGTTTTTAGATAGTGTTCAATATGCAATGTAAGTTTATGTTAAATTGATCACTAGTTTGTTTTTTGAAAATTCAGACCTTTTTTAGTGATCACAGCCCAACAAAAGGCCAGAGAAGTAACTTATTCATTGATCACCCATTTTTCCAACTTTTTAATTGATCACCCCACCAACACAGCATATATGGGTGGCAGTGATTCATAATTTCCCTTGAAATGCTAATTTTTTTTGCTTTGTAGATACCGTATTTACTCGAGTACAATGCAATCTTAAATATAATGCAACCCTCACTTTTTGTAGCTAAAAATCAGTAATATATTTATATATGTCATCATTTTTTTTATATCTGATACGTAATCTGCAAATTTTTCTTCATAAAATTTATTTTAGGACATTCTTCAGGATATACCCAGGGAAAAAATACCAGGTAAGTTAATGAAATTATATCTTGTTGCTATTAGTGTTGAATATATATCCAACACCTGAGTTTATTTTAGATGCAAACAGCTTTAGTACAATGGCTGCCAAAAACTGCTTAGAAGTAATAACACTAGTTTTTTTTAGTTTTTATCATTTATTTTTATTAGAAGTATTATAAATCATTATTATTTCTTATTATTTATAAACCTTCATCTTAATTTTGTTTTTTAGTTGCTTTTTATCGCAACTTTACTCAGGCGGCTGCGATAAAAAAGCACCTAAAAAAAAGAATTGAGAAGAAGGTAAACAATAGTCATAAAAACTAATAATAATAAATAGTGTATACCTTAAACAAGATTGTTACACAGCAATAATATTGTGACTAAATCAGTATGATGTTTTAATGTGTCAGGAAGAACACTGGATCGAAAAAGTTATGCTTTGCAAGGGCGGATTCAGGAGGTCTTCTGGAAGAACCTCAGAATTTTTCTGGAAATATTTATTTATAGTGTTTTCTGAGCATCAACACATGACAACCTTCAAGACCCTCAGAACTTTTCTGAAAATCTTTATTTATCTTAATTTCAGTAGCTGATATGCCCTGAAACGCAATTTTCACATTTGGGAAAACATTCAGTTTCTCTTTGTTCGAACAATCTAATCTCTTCTTCCCATCTTTGTTGTTGACATAATGTTTCGGACGGTTTATTCTATGGCCCTCTTCAGGTGTAAAAAGTAATATCACTAAGAAAAGAGACCAATAGGTCTTTTCTTATGGATATTACATTTTACACCTGAAGAAGGCCATAGAATGAATTGGCTGAAACATTTTATCAACAACAAAGATGGAAAGAAGAGATTAGATTGTCTGAACAAAAGTTGGTATGTTAATGACTCATCTCAAAGTTATAGACAATACATGCAGTTTCTCCTTTTTCAAATTCGAATTCTAAAACTAAAAAAAAAATGTTATATTCAAGTTTAAAATTTAAAATCTTCCTGTAAACATTAAAAATTATAATCTTTTCAAACTGATTGAATACAGCAAATAGACGCTTGATAATATACTATTTTGTTTTTAACTTGAAACTATTTTGAATGTATGTAATAAGATAATTTTTTCTGTTTTATTTTTATTGTTTAGGTGTTTAAATCTCTTATTTGTTATTTCAGTTGGAATTCAAAAAGTTCAACTCATAACACGGAATCATGGAAACCAAAACTCGCCAATTTTGAAGGTAAATTTATTAAAAAATGAAAGAATTGTTATTAATCACTGCTACCTATAACTCTGGTTTAAATACTGTTGCTGGGTTTAGGTTATTCATGTGTTCTGACATTTATATGTATCTATCTATCTATGTATCTGGACTTCGCCTAGCCCTAACCGTTCATAGTAAAAACTTGAAAATTTGCACATACACTCCCCTCAATGAGTAGGGAAAATGTTTTTTTTTTATTAAATTACCCCCCAAAATATGTTTTTAGTGGGTGGTTCAATTTACAATGTAAGTTTATGCCAAATTGATCCCTTAGTTTGTGTCCAGAAGCATTCTCATTTGTTTTTTTGAAAATGTTGATTATTTAATGGTCACTGCCAACCACCACTGTTTAATTTACAAGTTAAAAAGAAGCATATATAGGTGGAATGCTAGTTTTTAATCTTTCTTGCTCAAATAATTGAATTGTATATTTCATAAATGTCTATATATTAAATGGCTCAGTTTTAGTTTGATGCAGAATTTTAAAATTAAAGTAAACCCTCACTATAACGATCTAATTGGGGGGAGGGGGTTGTCGTTAAAGGCAAAAGTTTGTTATATCCGATGGTGGCCCCTCGTTTGATAAATAGTAACTTTGGTAGTTCGCAGCATTTAACAAACATTGTTTGGTAAATAAGAAGAATGTTTGTTATGGCCCACGTCATTGCTGCATTTATTTAACTTTGTTAAGTAAATAATAAGAAAGTTGGTTATGGTTTTGTGAAGAGGTTTGCTCATATATAATTTTGCTGGGTATCTTTAATGTTCTGAAACTAACATGACCCCAAGGTGATCATCAGATAATGACTTTGTTAGGACCATTGCTGCACATGTTTCAGCAGTGTATGTTTGATTATATACAGTGTCCCAAAAGTAACACTCAATTTGTCCCCAAAGTTATGACCAATTTTAAAACAATTTTATCGATGCAATAAACAAACTACAGATCTAATATACATAGACATGAATGCATTACATGAAAGGTTCGATGTGACTGCCATCCATTTCGATGCATTTATCCAATCTTCAAGCTACTGATAAAGTTCAATGTTGATGGGGGCAACTATTTCTTCTCTTCTGGTTTTCAATTCTTGTATGGTTTTGTATCATACACTATGCTCTTTAGGAATCCACACAGAAAGAATTTGAAGGAATTTAGTCAGGTGTTCACACAAACCATTCAAAGGAGTTTAGCCAGGTGTTCACATGAACCATTCGAAAGAATTTAGTCAGGTGTTCACATGAACCATTCGAAAGAATTTAGTCAGGTGTTCACACAAACCATTCGAAGGAGTTTAGTCAGGTGTTCACATGAACCATTCAAAGGAGTTTAGTCAGGTGTTCACACGAACCATTCGAAGGAGTTTAGTCAGGTGTTCACACGAACCATTCGAAGGAGTTTAGTCAGGTGTTCACACGAACCATTCAAAGGAGTTTAGTCAGGTGTTCACACGAACCATTCAAAGGAGTTTAGTCAGGTGTTCACACTACGTCATCCCAGCCAGCAACTTTCCAAATTACTTTTGGGACAAATTGGGTGTTACTTCAGAGCACACCCTGTATATGTTTGTTTTCCGAGATATTCTGACTTGTTTGTCAAGTTTTCACTTAGTGGTTTATCAAATAATTTTAAAATTTATATTGCTTAGATTTAGTTCTGATTAAAACTTAAAAGTTAACAGTTAAGATGTTGAAAACGGAGATTACAACTACTGAAGCCTCTTTAAGAGATTCAATTTGATTGGTTCAATTTGAAACTATGTTTGACCAATCAAAAATAATTTAATATGGCTCACGCCTACAAAACACTTGCGAGATGTTCACCTTTTAACAGTTAAGATGTTGAAAATGGCCTAAACAGTCATAACATCTACACCAATACACAAGACAGAACTACGTTAATAAAAATGTTAATTTTTAAATTTTAAGGTTTTTTAAAAATTTTGAAGTTTTAGAATTTTAATATTTGTCTAGAACACTGAAATTTAAAATATTTTTCAATATTTTTCATTTTCATAGTTTAATGATTAAAACTTACATATTTTTTTAACATTTTGAAGATTTATATTTTTATGTATATTTGTCATAATTGTGCAAAGTTTGAATAAAAAAGCTTATCTAAAATATGAAATTAAGTTAAAAATTACTATTTTATGTTACAGTAACTTGTGTTAAGACAATATCCTAGGATTAACTCATTTGCTTGAAATGTATAGTTTAAAGAAAAAAGACCAGAAAAGTGCCTTATTTGAATTGTTCAGTAATTATTAAATTATATGCATTTATGATTGGGAAAAAAAACCCTACATTTTGTAAAGGTCAAACATTAACTTTTTATCAGTTACTTTTCAGGTACTTCAGTACAGGGCAACACTGGTATTGATGATTTTGATGATGAGGTAAGGTTATCGTTAATTCTTTTCTCCTATATTAACCCCTTTAGTGTTGTGGCCTTTTTGACCATATAGCAATAAACACTACTGTCAACCAAAACTGTCACCAAAGGTTTCTTCAGTTTTAAAGCTGGTCCAGCTGGCCTTATTAGGCCAATATATTGCCGTGTAATGTTTTTGGCTTTGTTATCGAGTCTAATATATCGGCCTGGCAGTGCTATAAGGGTTAAATATGTATTAGTAGAGATCAACCTCGGTTATCCGAACACTGATTATCCAAACAAGATTTCAAGGTCCTGTGAATATTTGATTTTATGACTTTGTCCCGAGTATGTATTGTGAATGATTATAATGACATTTGTGTTTTTGTTTATATTATATATATTATATTGAATTGAACTAAAAGAACTTATGGATATGTGGTGTGTTTAACAATGATAATTGACTGTTTGGAGTTAATGCAGGCTTCAGGGTAGATGGCGCTTGCCAATGCATTGGTGATTGATTTTGATATCAATTGTGGTGCTGGGATGTTAGCCAATCATGGATAAACCTTGAGTTGCCCCCCTTGGTAGATAAGCTTCCCAATGTATGAGGGAAAGGAGGACATTTTTCACAGGAGTGGAGCATGTGGAAGGACGACATTGGAGCAAGTTAACATGTATCTGTTACAAGTGATGGAGTTTATTGCTGTTCCCATGTCTGTGAAAAGAGAGTGGTCAGTCCGCTTGATCGCAGTCGGTCACTTTAAAATAATTTTAGCAATAAAAAATATGAAAAATGAAGGATTAAAAAGCATGGCAAAATCTGTAGTGGTGTCTTCATTCACTCTATGACTTTGTCCCGAGTATGTAACTGTTACAAGTGATGGAGTTTATTGCTGTTCCCATGTCTGTGAAAAGAGAGTGGTCAGTCCGCTTGATCTCAGTCGGTCACTTTGAAATAATTTTAACAATAAAAAATATGAAAAATGAAGGATTAAAAAAAGCATGGCAAAATCTGTAGTGTTGTCTTCATTCACTCTATGACTTTGTCCCGAGTATGTAACTGTTACAAGTGATGGAGTTTATTGCTGTTCCCATGTCTGTGAAAAAGTGATTGGTCTGCTTGATCTCAGATGGTCATTAAATAATTAGCTGTATGCACCATATGTATATCTATGTGTCTATTTACATCCACATACTCGTGCATCCAGATTAGTTATCTGATCGGATCAGTTATCTGAACAAACAAAATACTCCCTGCCTGTCAGATAATCAATGTTCCTCTGTATATGTTTTTATTAAATGAGAGTTACTTAGGTCTGTTTTAAATAATTTAAAATTTGCAAACTGTTGTATAAAATTCAAAGAAACTGTCTTCAGCTGCTTTCTATATACATTTATATAGTTATTTGAATGCACATAAAAAATAATTAGCTGTATGCACCATATGTATATCTATGTATCTATCTACATCCACATACTCGTGCATCCAGATTGTGTGAATAGACTTTTTGATAAGATAGCAGCAAATAAAACTACAAAATGTTTTGATTCTGGTGGTCTTCCAATCATGGTCAAGTAGGTACACCAGAAAGGAGTATTCATGACCATCTGCGGATTGGGTTTCCTTCCTGGGGACTTTTTGTATGTCTTTTTAAAAAAAGATTTTATTTGTTAAACTCAGTTGTATGTATGAATTACTTTTGTTGCAAGATGGGTAATTAAATTTCTTGTGACCAATATCTTTCTCTAGGACCTAGAGTCTAGGTTACTCTTGAAGAAATTCATGTTTTCAGATGTGACGGTTGCTTGACTGAGCCTGTTCCACAGAATGGTCACTCTAGCATCCATATAGAACCCCCTTGGCCCTTTTGCTTCCTGCACTTGAAGTTTGCAGCTATGTCCCCATGTCCAATTGCTAAGTGCTGGTTATAACATAATCTTGTTTTTTTATATTTCTGTAATGCTCTTGGGAAAGTTTGTGCCTAAAAACTTCCTAAATTCTATTTCAACATGTCATTTTGACTTTGTTTCATGATTGGTAAACCGTGATACAATTGAGGAATAAAATGTGAGGAGGATGCTCTTTCACTTTCAATGCTATTAGTTTTTTTAATGTTACACTCTCTATTGTGCTACCCGTTTCCTTGAAACCACCGATGAGATGGGAAACTGGGTCATATAATTACATCAAGGAAGTATAGGAAGTGAAGTACTGCTAGAAAAACGAACATCTTTGTATTGAGCAATTGTGTCCCAAGAATGTTATCTATACAGATCTTTGTATTTAGCAGTTGTGACCCAAGAATGTTATCTACACAGATCTTTGTATTTAGCAGTTGTGGCCCAAGAATGTTATCTACAAAGATCTTTGTATTTAGTGGTTGTGACCCAAGAATGCTATCTACAAAGATCTTTGTATTTAGCAGTTGTGACCCAAGAATGTTATCTACAAAGATCTTTGTATTTAGCAGTTGTGACCCAAGTATGCTATCTACGAAGATTTTCGTAGAAAGCACTGAAAATGTTAAAGTCTTCATCATCAATTAATATATTGTATTGTTATTTGTCTCGTCTGCAATATTGACATGAAATTATTAATCTTGATCCTTTCTGTTTGTTTTGCCAGTGGGAAGCGGATGACTTGGACTATGAATTCCTGGATGATGCTGTGATGACACATACACAGCAATCATCTTCAACATTTACAGTGAATTCTAGCAACAACCTTGGTCAAACACCTCAACAACAACAACAGAAGAACAAGAAACGGAGTTTCAGCCCTTATGAAGTGAATGACTCTTCGATTTTGCCTAAAAAAAAGAACTCCCGATTATCACCTTCACCTGTCCCAGAAAACTCTTCAAGGAACAGCAACGAGGGATTATCACAATCTTCAGGTTTTGAGGATAATATTTGTGAAGACAATTGGGATGACGATGAGATGGAGATGGCTATGGCAATGGATGTAGACTTGAATTCTGCTCCCATGGCCGCTGCTAAAAAGTCATCTTCAAATGTTCCAAATAAGAATGTTAATAAAGACTGCTCACCTGCTATATCATCATCGTCGTCATCGTCCAGACATTGTCAGTTATCAGGCTCTTTGTCCAGGCCCTGTTCTCAGCCTGACCAGACAATAACACCAGACACAGACATAAGTATAACAGTTAATTCAAGTATTGATGATGTTATGAAAAAGTGGCTTGAACTTTGTAAGAAAAAGGCTGAGAATCTGGATGCTTATTCTAATCTAATGAAAGGTAAGGGAAATGATTATATTATTAATCACCACTACCCACAACACTGGTTTATTGC
>VCCN01003834.1:1359678-1374912 GCA_006491835.1 Architeuthis dux | reverse complement strand
ATATGGGTGACACTGATTCATAATTTCCCTTGGAATGCTAGTTATTGTTAGGTTTTCTGGATGGAAAATCAGTTACCCATTTTTTTTAAATAAGAAATTAAATATAACTTTGGTGCTTGTGACTTGTTTTGGACCCAAATCTTGCTCATTCTAAAAGATCACATTTTTTTCTGGACACTGCTGATGTCTGCTACTATGTCAAGTCATGCTGAATAATTTGAATATCAAAACCATGGAATATCAAAACAAAACAAATCGGGCGCTTCTTAGTTGTTTTGTGGACATTTTTTTCAAAATGAATTAATTTAATAATTATTTGATTAAAAAACAAAACAAATCAGGTGCTTCTTACTTGCTATGTGAACATTTCTTTTTCAGAACAAAGTAATTTAATAATAATTTGAATATCAAAATAAAACAAATTGGGCACTTCTTACTTGCTATGTGAACATTTCTTTTTCAAAACAAAGTAATTTAATAATAATTTGGGTCCAAAACAAATCACAAGCACAGTAACTTTTAATAAAACTGGCAGGTGTAATCTTTATAAGAAAGAAGTTTTCATCTGCTCTTTACCTTCTCTGGTTTCAGGAGTTAAAAAAGACAACCCGTGTGTTGGGAACATGTGAGTTATAGGTTTTCAATAAATGAAAGGACATCAGAGTTTAGATCAGAGCAGTTTTTTTTCATCTTCAAGGTGACAAAGATTTGATCAGAAATGTTTCTTTTTTTTACCTAAAAGCATTTTATTTTTCATCACTCGGGAAATGCATTCCAGATTGAAAACATGAAAGATTGTTATGCAGCAGATTTTCTGAGTTTTGGTCGGCGTTTTTCCATGCATTACAGGAAAGACAGTCACTGATGAACCCATAATTGAAATCCACTATGGCTCGGCTCTATTAATCATTCTCATGTATTGTAACAAAATAAGAGATTTTTAAGTATCTTGATACATTTGTTTGAATTAAGTATCTTGATACATTTGTTTGTACCTTTTCACTAACATATTTAATTGTTTTTCATTAATTAAATGTGACAAGTGACCAAAAAAGAAGACTTTTGTGTTTGAATTATTGT
Organism: Architeuthis dux; assembly: GCA_006491835.1. Taxonomy (NCBI): domain Eukaryota; kingdom Metazoa; phylum Mollusca; class Cephalopoda; order Oegopsida; family Architeuthidae; genus Architeuthis; species Architeuthis dux. The sequence continues at coordinate 1,373,832 of VCCN01003834.1, read as the reverse complement.
CTTTGTCTTTCCAGTCGAGCCTCAGCGGTTGCCGTTCACTTACCTCTTTGTTTTGCAAGGATGTCAGCTGCCTGAAGACTCGTGTAAATTCCGCATTAAAGTAAGTTGCATATCCTTATGGAATTGGCTTTAGAAATAAGTTTAAAACTCAGTGAAGATAGTCCATGTGTAGAAGCTACAACAGTTCTTAGTGTTACATACACCAAATAACCATTACATAATCCTTTATAAAATATACTAGCATATACCTGTAAAAAATGACAGGGTTTTTTATGTATGGATTGGCAATAAGGAGTCAAAAGCGATTTTTATTAGGTAATATTTTTTTATTAATTCAAATTTTCATTTTTTTGAAAATTTCAACTTCAAAAGTTACCACTGATATTGTGTGGTATAAAAAAAAAGTCATAGAAAAAAGTTATTTTATTAAAAATATTACTTATTTCATAACAAATATAGTTGATGGCCAAATTTGACAAATCTGGCCCTTTTAAAAAACATTTGGCCATGATTGTTTTGGTTTGGCCATATTTAAATTTTGAGCCATTTTTACTTTTTTTTTATGTGCTGAGAGTATTTGCATTTGGCCATTTTTGCCAATTTTTGGCCAGAAATGTCTCCAAGTCTCTAGCAATTTATTTCCCATTTCCAACTGTTTGCTACTGTAGGCAACATCAAAGAAACCGAAAGAAAGTGAAAGGAGAAAGAGACAATCTCTTTTATGGTTTCTTCTTCACTGTGTTGGCTACATCAAAGAAGTCGTTTGTCACGCAACATTGACAGACACATTTGTCGGTGTAATTCTTTGATATGGGAACGTCTCATTTTTCCACCCTTTAATTCTATTATTTGTTGTACAATCTATCTCATTTGGACCAGTCCATTATGAGTTGTAGGATCTCGGCTAGCAGACACTAAAGACAACCAAACATCATCCAACCATACTCATTTGCATATTTGGCTTTTATATGTATAGATTTATTTATTTTTTTAATTATGTCTAATAAAATAATTTATTTTATTAAATTATTTTATTAGACAAAATTAAAAAAATTAAGCAAAATTCTGTTTCTAAATAGAATTCTGTAATGTTTTGGCTGTTACTTATACTGCCTGGAAAGTTAAGTACTGTACATGTCAGCATTTAAGTCAAGTTTTTAAGCATCAAGTATTTTCCCTAATGGATCATATTAGTCTGTTAAGATCCTATAAACTTGCCACTGATGGGCACAATGCTTCCTTATGCTGGAGAGTCGATTTATACAGTGAATATTGGACTAAACTTAAATGAACGTCTTAGTTTTGGGGTCGACTTATATGCTGACATATACAGTATATTGAGTAGAAAAGATGCAGTGATGTAATTATGAGAATCTATTTTTTAAAAATTGTCCAGCTCTTCATTGCTGTTAAATAGGGATCAATGCATCATAAAGCCATATTCACAATCAAATTCATTAAAGGAGTGAGCTGCCAAAATGAAATGTACATTTTAAGGACTGTTTTACCATTGTAGCATTTCTTCTGTATATATGAGCAGACTATATTTGATCCATTGTGTTTCTGCTTCTGCTTCTTTTTAGGGTTATGTATCCACACTGCTTGGGAAACTAGAAAGAACTAATAACAAATGGAAACTGATGTGTACATTGAATGATGGAACTGGAACTCTTCCTGTGCAGTTGTCAGATGAGGTGAGACACTTTACCTGCTTACTATATTCTTTCAATATATACATATATATAAGATTGTAATGACAATTCAGAAGACCTTGTTGTGTACAAATGAGATTCTTTTTAGTTTATTTTGACGTTTCGACAGTTCATTCTGTCTTCTTCAGAAAAATCGATGGAGATACAAGAAGTTGTCGGCCATACACATTCCACGTCTAGTTGTGGGCGGATTAAGTGATCAATAATTTGAAACATTTAATGTCCACTTAATTTAATTATTGATCACTTAACCTGTCCACAACCAGACATGGACTGTGTATGGCAGACAACTTCTTGTATCTTCATCAATTTTTCTGAAGAAGTCAGAATGAACTAGCGAAATGTCAAAATAAACTAAAAGAAAATCTCATTTGTACACTACAAGGTCTTATGAATTGTCATTACAATCTAATATTGTCGGATAAATTATAATAAACATCAATACACTGGTCATATATATCTTAATGTCATAAACCGCTCCTAATTGACAGTGGAGCTCTTCTATGAAGGAAACAAAATTTGTTAAATTTATTGTCAGATGGAATAAAAAAATAAGTAAATAAAAGATTACCCAAAGTTGGAAGGGAGGCAACTGTGATAAGTAGTTATTCCCCTTGTTCTTTTTTCCCTTATCTTTTTTTTTTCATGTGATGAAGATGGTATATTTTTTTCATGTATATTTACTATTTTTCTTTTAGGTTCTTATTCAACTCATTGGATATTCTGTACAACAATCTATTGTAAGTAAATTAATTTTCTTTTGTAACTGACTTTACTCCCCATACAATATATTTATTAGATTTCATGTATAAATAACATTGAGATGGAATTGCATAAACAAGAAATTAATTAACACATCTGATATTGTATCAACTGATGGTCTGACATCTCCTTTAGTCCAGACTATATTCTTATGATCACAATACTCATTTGGCACCCACAGGTTTTGCCAGTGACCTCTCAATCAGTATAATTAATGTACCTTATTATATTTTGAATTGGCTCCCCAATCCCTTTTTTTCACGATTAGGATGTTCTTAATATTTTCATGATGTTTTCATAGCTGAGGTCTTATTTTTGGTTGATTTTTATGCCCAACTCTATTATACAAGATCTGTCCGGAAAGTACCCAGCCATTTCAATATTAACAAAAGAATTGCCTTCCTAGGGCAATGGTGACTTAATCCCCTTCAAAATACTCCCCTTGGGACCACACACACTTATCTCAGCATTTGTTCCACTTTTCAAAACAGTCCTTTCTCAGAATCACCATCAACTGCCTCTTCACGTTCTCCTTGATCTCGTTCATGGTTTGAATTCTCTTTGGGAAAATCTAGAAGTCGCAGCGAGCCAAATCTGGACTGTAAGGGGGCTGACAGACCTGAGTGATGCAATGTTTTGCAAAAATAAACCTTCACCAGATGTGAAGAATGGGCAGGGTCACTCATTGTGAATGCAATGGTAACACAGTACATGACCTCACTCAATGGTGCCTCACTTATGACTGAGTTGCTAAGTCCCCAAGGCTGGGCAACCGGTTCTCAATACATGTATACATAAAAGATATATTCTATAATATAAATAAAACTATTGCACTAATAATCCCACATTACTATGTGATTATATTTCTTATATTAAATTGCTTAGCAATGTCCTGAGTGAAGTCAGGTAAAGAAAAGGAACAATAAATCAATAACAATAGATTTGACCTAATCAAATGATTTTATGATAGTTTTGTTAATCAACTGAAAATTACAATAGCCAATTCAACTCATATATGGTATAGCGGGCAAATCTTTTATAATTAAATAGTTAATCTTGCTTCTCCTTCACATACTCCCTGCAATACAAAGCAATTTGATAAACAAATACACGCCTAGTTATGTTGAAAAAGTGTTGTTGAAGAATTCGTTTAGTTCTGGGAATCTTTATTCTGTGTTTATTTTTGGCAGAATTCTTCAATTTAGTCTTTGGAATTCTCATTTCAGGAAATGACAGGTGCAGGTTCAGATCCAAGTTTAAAGAAGAAACTCCAAGAGGTCTGTATTTTGTGCTGCTACCAATATTTAACTTCTGGACTCTTTATTTCTCCAAGACAATCACTATTAAACTAGCATAGTACCCATCAAAAATGACTATTTTTCATGTTAGTTATGAATAAATTATACAAATGTATATTTTAGTATAAATGTATTTATTTATCTATTAGGATGAATTAACTTGTAAATACTAAGTATGAGTTTTTTTTTAATGCTTGTAATAATTTGAAATAGTCACTTATATTTCTTTTATTTAAGAAAAAATAATATTGTACATTAATAATCTTTTAATTTTTATAACATTTTAACAACACAGCCATCAGTTTAAAGTTTAAAATCTACCACTGCTTCTTTGCTTTTCAAAACTTTAGACCAATGTTATAATACATGTTTATATTTGGTGTCCATTGACCGAGATATTCTTTAGTATTCTTTAGTATGTCTCATGCTACCATTCCACCATTGGCATTGTTGTTATTTTGTTTTCTAAATTCATTGCAGGGTGTAAAACAGTGTCAGCTGAAGATTGTCAATCTCTGCAGTATCTTTGAGATTGAAACCAACAAAAGCTACTCTCATCCTTTGGTGAACAAAATTACTTCTCTTAATGCAGGTCATATTCAACAGTTACGGCGACATGTCACGAGTGCCTTGGCAAAAGTCTGACAAACACACATAATCCAGATCGGAGAACAATTCACAAAGATACAAAAATTACATTTCAAAAATTGTTTTCTTACCATTCCATAATCGAATGTCTGTAATTTTAATTTTGCTCATTAAACAGATTCCACTGCTGTGCAGTCATCATATCTTTAAGAATGTCATCGTTTTGATCAATTCATGAAAGCAGCTTTGAAAGTTTCCTTGATTAAAGTTTATTTTCTGACTTACCTATTATTAATTTTGTTTCTTTTTACAGTTTATTGGCCTTGGATTTTGGAAATCGAGCAGATCTGGAGGCAGAGGTTCAATACCAGCCTCTTGAATGCAGGCCCTGAATCTTTGCCTCCAGACTCGCTCAATTTCCAAATAAAACATTATTCCAATGCCTGTGTTGGGTAAAGCTGGGATTATTTCCCCTTCTGGCCAAATCCGGCAACCCTGGGCCAGATGACCATTGTCTTGGTTTGTCCAAAGCTTCTTACCTAGAATTTCTTCATATTACCAAAATAAACTTCAGGCCAAATCTGGCAACCCTGGGCCAGATGACCATTGTCTTGGTTTGTCCAAAGCTTCTTACCTAGAACTTTGTCATATTACTAAAATAAACTTCTGGACCAATTTTGCAAGCCTGACTGGTCCAGCTTGTCATTGTTGAAATTATGTCTCAATAAAAAAATCAAGAGATGACACATTTTATGAGCTACACAAGGTTAAAGTAGATTCTTTTAGAGAAAAAGTTTTTGAAATGCAAAAGGAAAAAATGAAAAAGGCATGAACTCTACAAGACCTCTAATGGTTTCCTCTGGGATCTGGTGCCAGGATGTTAACAGCCGGTCCCTAACAGCTGCAAGGTACATGGTGGAGGTACTGCAGAGTGAACTTGTTGGTCCAACGCAACATATAAATGCTCAATGGGATTGAGATTTGGGGAGTTTGGTGACCAGGGGAAGACAGTGAAGTCTTCTTCATGTTCCTGAAACCATTCCTGTACAATGTGTGCCGTATGGCAGGGCACATTGTCCTGCTGAAAGATGCCAATCTCATTGTAGTAGACTGTTGTCATGAAGGGATGTACCTAGTCTTCAATGATGGTGAGGTAGGTGATATGTGACAAAGTACCTTCCAAATGAATGATAGGACCCAGTGTTTCCTAGCAGAACATTACCCAAACCATCATGACTTGTTGTTTTTGCACACTGCATCCTGGTGCCACCACTTCCCCAGGATAACGATGCACATGTACCCTTCTGTCCACCTTATTCAGGAGAAAGCGAGACTCATCGAATGATCTTATTCCATTGATACAAGCTCCAGTCCTGATGCTCGCATTAAATTCACTTTTGGCAATGGACATTGTTTAGCATGGGTACCCTGACTGGCCTGTGGCTATGCAGCCCCATATGCAACAAGGATCAATGTACTGTATGTTGTGACACATTCCTTCCTTCACCTTGATTAAAGCTATCTGCAATTTGTGCCATAGTAGTCCTTCTGTTGGCTGTTGCATCGATAAGTCTTGACTGCCCAATGCCTTGTCAGCGGTTGGTGATTTTTCCCTTTTTGGACCACTGCCAAATTTTAGCAGCCCAAAAGCCATACTGTTTCAGAAATTCTTTGAACTAATCTGCCGGCCAGAACAATTCACTCAAATCTTCTTGTTTAACATTCAACAGATCAAAATGAAGTACTCGAGGCTGGCCTACCTGCTTATATACCTCTGACCCTGACATGCAGTGGCGTAGATGTACAAATATATATATATGATTTGTGGGAATAGATCTTTAAAAGAAAAAAAATCAAATAGTCACTTTATTGTGATAAAAACTTAGCAGAAAAATGATAGTAACTTAATTTTGTAGTTTTTGTCCATTGGTTGTTCAGAAGTTGCCGATCAGTTGCTTTTATCATTTTCCAGTTTTTGTTCATTGAGTCACTTTGTACTCTTTGCCAGGTTAGCCAGAAGGGGAGATAATCCAAGCTTTATCTCAGAGACTTACCCAACACAGGCATTGGAATAGCTTTATAATTTGGAAATCGGTAAAACAGTATTTGGGTATGTCTCCCCATCTGACCAAATCTGTCAACCCTGAGTTGGATTGTGATGTTCTAAACAAGGAGATGTATCTTCTAAAGACCAAATGTATCATCTATCTGATAATGGCTTAAAAGTTGTATTGAAAAGATGAAAACAATAGAGCAATTGTTAATGGGTTTGAAAAAACAAGAAGAATTGAAATAGAGTACAAGAATCAGGTCTAGTTAATAAGACTTAAAAATGTTGAATCTAACATCATCATCATCACCACTGCTTTTAGAGTACAGTGTCTGCCCTTTCCCCAGAAGACTTAGATAAATAATAGATTGAGATGAAAGAAGAAAATGGATAATAAAAATAATCCTAATCCTTTAATAGCGAAAGAGTAACAAGATAACCTTTTAGTTTTCACATATTGGTTTCCATTCAGAAGCAGAAGTTTTAAGTTCCACATTGAATGATTGAATATATTTTGTTCTCTACTAAAGATTGTGTTTCTATGTAATGTCTTCTTCTCTTCTTCTTATTCTACACTAGTGTAAAATGACGGCATATGTGAATTATACAGGTATACCTTGATTAGTGATATTAATTTGTTCCAAGATTTTATGGTTTTTTTTTCAGTTTATACTCAGTTCCATTAATTTGTACACCAATTCCTTAACCGCACTACATCAAAACCAGCATTAATCAAAACCGCAATATTCGAGGTATCCTGTATATGGTTACACATTCCGTTTTATATACGTGGATTATAAAAAAAAAATATGCAAGGGACCCAACTACGTGGATAATAGGAAAAATTATGCAAGGGACGCAACTCTTCTATATTATCATTGCGTAGGTTACCTCCCTTTTGCGTTAGAAAAAATAAATATTCAAAATGATGTGGCGTCTTATAGTCCTCTAAAATATGCAATTCAGTCACGTGATATAATGCAATACATACCATTATTTGCAAATAATAGTAGACCATTTTAAATAGAATATTGTTTATTTCTATAAATTATACAAAATGATACATGAAGTTTTGGTTTTTACACAAAGAAAATGGTTGATAAAATATATTGGTCATCAAAAGCATCTTCTTTCCATAAATGAGGTAATGGTAACGATGTGAATTTTGTATAGAATATCTTTTATTAATGTATGTACAAAACTATAATTTAATATAGTTCATTATGTTGAATATACCAAGAAGAAATTAAAGCACATGGAATCAAATTCTGCTTATTTTAGAAATTGATATAGTTTTTTTTCTCCATAGTGCAAGCACATATCAATTCACTTGCAACTTGTTTATAGATATAACATACCAAACCAAGGACCTTATTTCTGTTCTAAGTTAATGTTTAATGCTTCTGTTTAACATTATATAAACAATGAGATTCCAGATCTTGTAATTCTCTTTAAAGTATTTGTAGATACATGTAGCAATTTTTGCAAATATATCAAGCTCATATTATCAAACTTATTGCTGGAAGTGACCAATTGGGCCTTAGTGTGTAGTGCAATTGAATTTCTGAATTACAGTCTGAACAATAAGACTGTACATTTGATTAATCATTTGACGCTAAAGGAATTGTAAATCTATTAAAACAATTGTGTTGTCTGAACATGATCTAAAGATATTATACATTGATGTTTAATAGACTATCATCTTTTCCGTTGTTTGATGTTTTAAGTGTTCACTGGCGATGATGATCAGGTGGTAGAATTTGCAAAAAACATTTTGACATAAAGGACAAATGATGTTGATCTTGTCAATCATTTGCATTTATAAATTCTTCCTGACTGGAGACGATTGTTAGTGAACAATGGAAGTTTGAAAACAAAGAAATGAAAATAAAAGTTTAGAAAGATGGATAGTTTACTATTTAAACTAATCAAAAGAATTTTTAAAAAACAAAAATCAATCTTTTTCTCCATTTATACTTGAAGGGTGAATTTGACTTCTGCAGTTATTTAGTTTAGTTATTGAATTAAAAGAAAAGGTTTGCCTATGATTGTGTATTGCGTAAAATAATCGCTCAAGGTTTACATAGACACTCTCTATGAACTTGAAACTGGAATGGTCATTCTTTATTATCATCATTATTATTATTATTATTATTGGATGAAGTAATTGTAACACATTATTTTAATCAAATTTGACTAGTTTTTACCTTCATCTTGAAGTTTTTGCTTCATGTTGAAAACATGGCAAATTAAATACATCATTTATAGATCAGTTGTAATTTTCACCTCGAATTACAAGATTAGCCATGAACTAATGGGTATTTTAGATTTGATGTTAAGGTTTAAGATGTCCAATCTGTGAATCCAAGTCTGCATCTGTTTCTCTAGTCGTGAGAAGATGGAGGCTAGAAATTACCAATTCCTTATGGATGATATTCTTTGCATTCTGGATGCAAAGAACATTTCTCCAGATGGTGGACAATGTAGTATTCCATACTGAAAATCACTACACCTATCCGTCCAAAATGAACGGCTTAAGACTTTCCTTCACGATCAGGTTTTAAATAGACTTGGAAACGATCAATATTATTACTCAAAGTTTCACATTTAGCAAAATTATTGACAACATGAAAACTTCAGCCGACACGAGATTCATTGATATGCTTTGTCATTGAGTACTTGAATATGTTTCTAAAGCAGAAATAGCTAGCTAGTGCCCTTACGCTGGCTACGGCATCAGCTCTCTCTGCCAGGGTTTCCAATATCACAAGTTTTTCTTGCCTCGTCTTGCGATATGTGAAATAGGCTTAGGGGCGACAGGCACCTGAAGTGGCGTCACTCACTTCACCATTCACGCTTACGGCATCTGGTATTCACAAGTGGTCACCCATCTTTGTACTTATCAGGCTCGACGTTGCTGATCGAACGAGAACCGGATCTAACGTGATTTGGCCGTAAAAGCAGAAATAGAAACTGGTAAAAACTAAGGGAAGTAACTCTGTTTTAGTTGTAGTAAGTTGCTTCCCTTGTTTATGATATTTATTGAAAAAGTGTTTTTAAATCAAGTATGATAACATAATTGATTTTATGTGTGTCAATGCATAAATAAACTAAATGAACAAACCCCAGAATTTGAAACAATCAAGTCGGCAACAGTATGAATTACATTACATTTTGGTATAACTCGGAAAAAATTAGATTTACTTAAAAGTACTTTTGAAAAGTTAAAATTATTATGACCAAGTTGGGTAAAAGCATCTTGTACATATAGAAAAGGATTCTAAAATGGTTGAGCTGATCTGGCCAAGGGTTCAAATCCCGTCGTAAGTTCAAATATGTTGACTATTTTAAATAATGTAGGGATGTTTTTGTATTATGATAATCGACTTATTTATTGATAAATTTATTTTAAAGTTTTATGATATTTTCAGGTAATGATGAACATCCTCGCAAATTTTAGCACCATTTAGCATAATGAATTTTGCCACCATTACCTCTTATTTATCTAATTATGTTTTTTATCTTCACTACGTGATTAAGCTATTCGTATTTTAGCACAACTTTTGTATTTATATATTTAGGGTGGGCCAAAAGTCTGGATCCATAGGAAAATATTTATTATTATATGGCATAGCAGAAACACATGACACTTTTTTTAACGAACTAACTGTACACTGCTTGAAGTTTAGTCAGCATGGATTATTGGTTGGTATAGCAGCGTCTTATGCTGTAGATACGTTCACCAAAACAGTTATTGACACAGCAACACAGTGTTCCATAAACGTTCGCTGTGTATCTGTTATGGAGTTTGTTTTGTTGAACGTATCTACAGCATAGGACGCTGATGTACCAACTAATAATCCATGCTGACTAAACTCCAAGCAGTGTATTGTTAGATCGTTAAAAAGGAACACGATTTTAAAAAAGAGTCAAGTGTTTCTGCTCCACCATATAATAATAAATATTTTCGTATGGATCCAGACTTTTGGCACACACTGTATATATATATATATTCGTATTTTGCACCATTTTTGTATTTCTTAAAAGTAAATTTTATTTTGAGCCAATCTCAAAAAAAGAGGTAATTGTAGGTATTTCTTCAAACTGAAATTATGTTTTGTATTTTGTTTTGAGATATTGATGAAGTCGGGTGAAGAAATCAATCTTCATTTTTTCACTTGTCGAATACGGATTGGTTTCAGTGGTTTACGACCAAGGATCATATCAGCCGCCTTTTCAGCAATCATAATCGTCGGAGCATTTGTCTTTCCGGAAGTGACCTCACGCATAGCAGACGCATCGACTACTCTCAGGTTTGAAACTCCTTTCACTCTGAAATGTTAAATTACAAAAATATGAATAATTTCTTAAAGTGACAAAAATTAATTCCGTATTTAGAGGATATACCGTAACATTACTACTTCTCTTGTTTTTGAGTATTTACTTCCAGGTAAAGAGCGTACTGTAGGGGGAATGTGTGTAATAGCCTGGCACATTTTCTTACTAACATTATTAATCTTATTAACAATCTGTTTATGTATAACTGAAATAATTGTATGCGTTATTAAATTTCATCTTAATGTTGGCGCGTGCCGTACAAGGCACCAGCGTACAATAGCCAGTATCAGAACAATTATTTTACGTGTACTATTGATCACGTGTATGGCGTGTTGTACCAGGCTTGCTTGTACATACACCAATTTTGTTTTCAAACAGACGCACGCACTCGCGTATAGACAGATCACACTGAATGTAAATATATACCGCCTTAATCTTTTTCCTCACAGAAGAAAGATTGACGAACCAATTTAAAAAATATGCTAGGTTAATTATATAAGAAAGTGTGCAAATCAAAATGTTCTAATTCCATTTGCATTTCAACGCTCGATTTGAAGCTCAAATTTTAAACAATTGGGTAACAAAGGACCATCTTACGCAGAATCATAGAAAAACAATATTTTGTGAACAAAGATTTGTACAAATTTTCCATCAAATTTACAAATGAAATTCTTAACGTTTCCTTGTGGGTGACATTCGTTGATTGTTGAAACTTGTGCGATATTTTCGATGAAATGATGAAAAGGTTGAAAGTAAAATGCAGATATTTCAACACATATCTGCAATGCCTTTGATTCAGGCTCACCACGCCAGTATCCAGTGAAGATGCTGCCAGGACTATAATATCTTTTGAACGTCGGTGTCAGTGGATACAGAACATTCTTTTTATTGCAGGCATTCTAAATAACGTTATTCTTTTATTACAATATGATTGCAAATCTTATAGGAGCACAGTTTCTATGTTAGATTATAAAAATCTAACATAAAACTGTGCTCCTATAAGATTTGCAATCCTGTTGCAATAAAAATAACGTAGAAAACGTTTTCTTGTTAATTTGTATAAAATCCCATGTTTTTTAAAAACATATTTGTTCTGGATTGTAATAAAATATTTAAAATTCTTTTGATGCTTTTTAGATGCGCAAGCATCTCTAGTACCGATTGCCGTCACTGACTGACTGAAAGGTTGACATACCGAAACACTCCTACCACCCCTCGTTTCCCCTACTCCTATATATGTCAGGAAGTGCAAGGGAGAGAACTCGCGCATCTAGAGTCTGACTTTCAGGCTTGTTTTTTCATATCTTGAAAGTGTCAGTTTTGTGATAATATAAAATTCTAATTTATGCTTTAAAAATCCATATGGGGAAAAATGAATTTTTGTCCATACATTGTTCAAGTATATTATAATTGATCGCATGAAAAAAAAAATCATCAATCAAAGCAATAGTTTCTTACTGTTAATCGATAGATCAATGTGTCCATAACATTTTAAATTTGCAACAAAAAAAAAAAACTCGTTGAAATATGATAACAAATTCTCAATGTTTTCAAGGTGTAGTGGAAAGGGAATGTGCGAAAGTTTAGCAAGTCTGAAAGTCAGACCATAGATGCGCGAGTTCTCTCCCTTGTATAATGTTTATACATATGTATGTTATGTTAAATAAATAAACATGCCTAAGCAAGCACCCAGCAGCCCCCATTCCGTTTCCGGTCCCAGAAGCGGGACCGGAAGTAGGAACAGGGAAGGCGCAGTTCAGCTCAAGCATAGCTCTTATCAACATGTGTTCTTTTGTTTTTCTTTCCTTAACACGATTACGAATCAAAACGCATTCTAATCTTACACAGCTACTACAGATAGAACAACGAAGACGCATAAACACAATAAGAACATTACACCTTGCACTTTCAGACAGAAGGAGTGGGAGGAAACGAGAGGTTGTGAGAGTGTTTCGGTATGTCATCCTTTCAGTCATTCAGTCAGTGACGGCAATCGGCACTGGAGATGCTCGCGCATCTAAAAACAGAAATACCGCGAGTTATGATAAAGTCTTGTAAATTAATTTTTGGCGTTTTTTTAATCGTCATAACTTCAGTTTCTATTATAAAGTTATGCAGTTCTAATTCTATTAATATGTTAGGCAGTTCTGATTCTATTAATAGAATCAGAACTGCCTGACTTAAGTTATGCAGTTCTATTTCTATTAAGTTATGGAGTTCTAATTCTATTAAATTAGGCAGTTCAGATTCTATTATTAGGTTAGGCAGTTCTAATTATATGGTAAAGTTAGGCAATTCTAATTCTAAGTTATGCAGTTCTGATTCTATTATTAGGTTTGGCAGTTCTAATTCTATGTACTATTCCATACTATTTCAGAGTATGCAATATTATAGGTCAGCGGTTCACAACCTGGTGTCTGCGGATCTAAGGGAGGGGGCCCCACAAAGGTATTACTGGGGGTCTGTGAGCTTGTTGGGTAGTCAGACTTTTGAAAAGCCTGGGGTCCGTGAGCTTGTTGAGTACTGACTACTCAACAAGCTCACGGACCCCAGGCTTTTCAAAAGCCTGGGATCTGTGAGCTTGTTGAGTAGGCAGACATTCCCCAAATCTTGAGGTCCATGGGAAAATTCATTTAAATAAAAGGGGTCCGTGGTAACGAAGAGGTTGGGAACCACTGCTATAGATGCTGCAAACAGCGAAATATTTTGGGATCACCAAGATGTTATTTACAAGAAGATCTTTTCCTACCTGAGCTGTGGATCGAGTACTGCTGTTGTATCATCAAGGGATCCCATTCTGCAAGTGGCGGCCGGATGATACATAACGAATGTGTAGTGTTCAATGAGACAGCGCCAGAAACCGTCTGTTTCGAAAGGGTGCTCTGAGCACAAAGGATGCAGGTCGTTCAAGACTTCCACTCCAAGATCCTTCATCGCTTTCGTTTGAGTCATCTTTCGAGCGATCTTTAATCCTAAAAAAAAAAACATATAAAGAAATTATAATCTAACTTTTATGTTATGTGTTGGTTGGTTACTTGGATTGTCCCCCTGTCACTCAAGGGAAATAACTTTTTTTTCCTCAACAGTTACTTCCCTTAGACTATTTCATCATTTCGTTACTTGTAAGAGAAAGATGGTTGTACACAATAATATTTGAATTCTGTGATAATTTCTCAATTGAATTTGCTTCACACTTTCTCTTTATATTTTAATCTTTTACGCAATTGCAAAATTACTGTTTTTGACGGCAAGGGTGAACTAGTAATCTATATTAATTCGATTAAATTAATTGTAAATATTTTTTATAAAAGTTTATTTTGTTTGGCATGAGGTCACAGTAGTCAATTACCCACTGAGGAGCGAACTCACTAACAACAGTATGATACAAGCATGACCATCAATATGG
>VCCN01003834.1:1319813-1332996 GCA_006491835.1 Architeuthis dux | reverse complement strand
TGCCAGTGCTATTGTCAGGGAAGTAATTGTGCATCCGCCCAAGAATTTAATCACTTCTTCCGTAGCACATAGCGCACCGTTCGATTGAATGTCATAGAAATTCATTCAGAACTCTTGGAGATATTGTGTGGACAGACATGAGCGTATACATAAATGTATGAAAAAGAAAACACCCCGAACAAATATGTTATGTGGACATATAACTACGACGTAGGGGAGGTAATTGTGCATAGATTCACTCCAAAATGTTATCACTTCTTCCTTGGCCTATTAAATCCTCTTCCACAAGATCTAATAGAAATTCATTCAGAACCTTTGGAGATATAGTGTGGACAGTCATGAGAGTATGAAAAAAACGGAAAATATCCCTCAAAGACGTAAAGACAGACGGAAAGAAAGACGGACAGGCGGAAAGAAAGACGAAAAGACGAAAAGACGAAAGACAGACAGACAGACGAAAAGACGGAAAGATAGACGGAAAGACAGCCGGAAAGATAGACGGAAAGACGCAAAGACAGACGGAAAGACAGACGGAAAAGCGGAAAGACAGACGGAAAGACAAACGGAAAGACGAACAGAAATACGGAAAGACAGACGGAAAGACGGAAAGACGCGAATACATATACCTCCCCAACTAGGTTGGCAGAGGTAAATTAAGCTTGAAATAGATAAATATGAAGACATGAGTGAAAATGATGCTGATATTAATAATGTTTAAGCAGCCATTACCATGAAGACCTCTTACAAGGGAGATAACTGACAACTTTAGCATGGCATTAAGTGGAACTGAAGGGATATTCGTTCTAATAAATATACCAGTCATGATATTGTTTCATCTAAGAGCTCAGGATGATGATGATGATGATGATGAAGATGAAGATGATGATGATGATGTTTGCGATATCTCTTGGGAATGGTTTTCAGTTCGAATTTAAAAACTAACTGAAAACACGAAATTCACGAGTTAGTGCAAATTACACTGGTCAACAAAATTGAACTTTTTTCTTATCAAGGCTGCAGTATAACTTTTTTAGACCAATTTTCAACGCAGAATACGAATTTCGAGTCTGTTTCACTCTAGCACGTCTTATTCCTTTTGCTACGGACACATTCTGTTTTCAGTTCTATTGCATATAAGGCAATATAGATGAAGGTTAAATGAAAACAAGATTTGTATCAGTCAGAACTTTTCAATGCAGAAAATCAAAATTACTATGTATAAGATATACAAAGAAGATACTATGCAGCTTTGGGCCCCCTATGGTGCTCTATAGAGGGTATATGCTAAAATACAGCTTTCATTTCATCATAAAAACTAGACGTGATAAAAGAAAACGGATTACATTTTTGGAATCGGTACCCAAAACACAACACATGCCCGATGAAAGATTTGTTGTTGACCAGTGTTATTCAATGCTTGAAAATAATGCTTGAAAAAGGAAGGCCTTACCGATTACATAGTCATAGACTGGATCTGCTTTGCTCACCAAAGCCGGGACGGAAGGACCGATGATAAACATGTAGTAAACACCTAGTCCCAAAAAGATGGCAGCCAAAATGGTGGGCAAATGGCCTATCATCCTAGCCACTATGTGTGATGCTGTAATGAAAGAAAAAAAAACAATGTCAAAAATTGGAAAATAGTAAAATGAAACAAGAAAAAAGTTGAAGTAAATTTTCTGACAATAAAATAAGTATAACATTTGAGAAATAGAATTTTGATCATAATAATTTACAAATTTGATGGATTGTAACCACAAATAGTGTTTGTGCGTGTAAATACAGGGATACCTTGAATAGTGCGGTTTTGATTAGTGCGGCTTTTGATGTAGTACGGTTGCTATACAAATTAATGTAACCAAGTATAAACTGAAAAAAAAACCCACATTAAATTATAATAAGACCTTGTGTAGTGCGGTTTTGAACAGTACAGAAAATCTTGGGACGAATTAACCGCACTACTCAAGGTACATCTGTACATACTTACTAAAAATGATAAAATTAGAATTAGAACATCCTCAACAAAGCAATAACGGCGTAATAACGAGAAAGATTGTAGATAGAAAAATAGGCAAAGGTTTTAATAAAAAGAACCCAGAAAGATAAACAGAGAAAATGTTACTAAATATAAAACACAAAATCAATTATTCATAATCAAATGAGCTTCTTAAAAAAATCAGATACACGAATAGATCTTTTCTTACCTGATATAAGCACTCACTAAAGTCTGATTCGATCAGAAGGAATCGCACGTAAAAAGACAATTGGGAATATAGTTTGAACCAATGTTTGAACGATTGAAATAGAAAGAAACCATTGAATAATACGGAGCACAAATCTGTCTTTTTGATGTAGATGATATCATGAAGTCTCGGATAAACATTAACGTAATCATGTACTAAGCTTAGTAAACATCAACGTTAGCATAATTAAGACGAGGTTAATACACGTGACCTTTGATATTTGAGGTCGAGAGCGTTATTTAAAGAAGAAGTATAGACATTTAGTTAGAGGGTTAAAAACATTAGTTTGAAATGTCTCCATTTAAAAAGAATTAGTTCTAGGCGCCGTAAATCCCAGTTACATCAGATAATAAATGTAACTTTTTAAAATATTGCAGCTTTGGACTTGTATGCAATATTTTATAAAGGAATTTACGTGTCTACAGGAAATGAATGTATATATTGTAGGTATGAACAAAATGGACGAAAATTTCAGCGTGAAATCGACACGTGAGAAATGTTTAGAAATCTGGCAAAAATCAGCATATTATTCGATTTTAATGAAATTTTCGATACTTATTTATTAAAGGGCGAATTTTAAAAAAACATTTCCATTCCAAATTTCGGAGAAGAACAATTTTTTTTTTATGATTCCTACCCCACCTTTTATTAGTTTGATGATTTATCTGCTTTCGTTGATTTTTACACATTTTACAGATATATCCCATGAGATACTAATTATGTTTACCGTTTTTAGAATAATATCCAAGAACTGCTGGAACGGAACTCTTACTTTGGGATTAAAAAACAGGAAAATTAAGTTTTAGTCGATTAATTATCATTCAGGCTTTTGATCGGTGAAAAGAAAATTTTTTCCACTCAATATTATTAAAAAAATAAATATTTTTCATCATTTTTATCGATTTATTCCAATATCTTATACATTTTTTAAATCCATATTTTAAAAATTATTTCTATGTCTTGGTTCGACTGAAACTTATATAAAAATATTATAACAAGGATGAATAATTAAATATAGTGAAATGATGAAAAAATATTTACCGCCTGTATTTTTAATATATTTTATTCCGTTTTGTTTATGCAAATTGACTGCTATTTCAAATTATGGGAGCTGTAGGCGATAACATGCCTTTTTTTCCACGGCGCAGCTGTCGTGCATTTTAATCTTGTTTATTTTTTCCACTCAAATATATGTGTACTGCATTGTCTACCATACAATTTTAAAAATCAGATGTCGCTTACACGCTTGAAATCCTTTTCATTTTTGTACATTTTGTTCATACTTACTATGTGCTTACAGGAAATGAATGTATACATTGGTTATTGATTCTAAATTGTCTTGAAAGCTATATCAGTCTACGCGTGTTTATCTATTTATCTATCTATGCATCTACGTTTGTTCATATCATGTTTCTATCTATAGGAATGTCTGAACATATAACTCTCATATTACAAAAAATATCGACTTGTGTATTCATGATTACTTATCGTACGTATACTTTGAAACAGTCAATTCAGTATGTATGTATACATACTCTTGTTTATACTACTTACATACTTACGGTGGGCATAGCAATTCCCAGTATCACATTCCCCCAAAACACATTAACTCCACTCTTAGAAATTATTTCAGTATCCATTAGGAATTCTATTGAAAAATAAAATCTCTACTTTCTCTTGTCACCGAAACTGCCTTTTCCACAGCAAAAGGGATTGCAAAAGAATTTAAGTGATTGAATCGAACAGAGAAGACTATCAAGTTAAAAATAGAGGAATACTTTTCACAAGGAATATTGTCTATCGCAAATCCTTTGAAAGTTTGGTGCAATGTTGTTTTTATCCACCGTATAAAACTTTACAAAAACGAAGCCGCAATTTAATAGTTTAGATAATATTTCCTTTTTGTATTAAACATTATTATATACTAGTTAATGCCATGAAAAGATTCACCGGTATATTTGAATTTCTTTGATATGATTTTTAAAGAAATAAACTGTTTCAGTGGAAGAGTCCATAGTTTCATATAGTGGGTACGAGATATTTTTATAAGCAAAAGTATTACTTTTAATCGGTAAAGTCCATTGTTACGGACAGAAAACTAAGAAAATCACGCCGTTCATTATATAGGTCGGCGTTCGAGTCCCAAATTGGAAAGATGGAAAGTGGGACTTTTACGGGTCCAACTAAGTATTTGTTTAAAATTGCAATCGACGTCTAAACCGAGGATGAAAGAAAAAAGCGAGTATTTTATTTAAAAACCTTCTCAGGTAGCTGATGTCGAGCAAGCCATTACTAATAAGCTAATTCCTACCTAGTCACTTCATGGAAAATGAAACATTGTCTCCGCGTCGGAAATAGAGTCAGGAAAAAACATACACAACGATATGTCAATGTTTGTCAGTAACTGTTTTTATAACATCGCTCAGTGAAGAAAAATGATTATTCATCAAAAATAAAACATGAACGTTTTTGATCAGGTTAGCTTAGGCCTTGGATCTAGAACAAAATTTGAAAAAAAAAAATGAATTCTGGAATTATTATTTTCCAAAAGTCGGAAATTTTCTTTGAACCCCTTTCGTCCTCCTCTCGCTGCTTCATGTTCTTTAACACAATCAGAACTCTGTGCCATTTGACAGAAGACCGGGAAAGATTGTTCGATTTTTGTTATAAACAAGGGTTGGTGGAAAAAGTGTGAAATGTCCGAATAATAATCAAGTGATTTTCTTTTGAATGACAAGAAAAGAGATGTCTATAAAGAAGAAACAAAACAGTGAAACGACAAAGAGGCAGTTTCTATCGAACAGGGATGAAAATACCTTTTCTGAGTTTTTCGACAACGCTCATATTACATCTGGTAAGATGTTGAAAATCATATATTGGTTTACTATTGACAGTTTGCCACAACAAGATGTTTTTGGTCAGCTGAACGTTTGCAGGAAGAAGAAAGCCAAACAATATGGCGAAAAGTTTATTCTCCTTTGCCGCAAAAGGTAAGTTTTCTTCTTTTTTTAAATTGCTTTTCTGATTCCCGATGAATTGTATAATTAAACTTAAAACGTGTTTAGTTCAAAATCAAGTTTACTTTTATTATCGTTTTTGATCTAGATACCGGCCAATTAAAACAGTATCCACGAAAGTTGTATTCTGGAAACCATTGCCGTAATATAAGTTATTTCTTTTTAGTTATTATCGCTTTTTGATTTATGACAAATTCTATAAAAAACTTAAAACTTGTCAAGTTTAAAATTAGGTTTCTTTTTTTTCTTCAGATAACGGCCAATCAACGGCGACGACGGCAACAACAACGACTCTAGCTTTAATAAAAATAAATAAAATGAAAAATAGTATCCATAGAAGTTAAAATGTTTCCACCATTGCCGTAAGGAAAGTTTTTCTTTCTTTGTTTTATTTTCTACAAGATTGATTTTCTTCTGAATCAACTTGCAAGCGTGCGGCAAAAGTGTCCGACCTGGTCGAACTGATTAACATAATCTTGACAAGTTTTAGTCAATGAATAGAGTAAACTGTCCCATAAGGAATACAAGATCATACAGCGACAGTCATACTCTGGGAACTATGCAAACGACTTGGGTTCGGCCATGTAGAAAAATGGTACCAGCAGAAACCATAGACTGTCCTGGAAAGTAGAAACCATAAAATACTCTGGGACTTCGACATCCAAACCGACCACACCATCCAAGCAAGAAGGCCGGATCTAGTAGTTGTGGATAAGAGAACCTGTCAAATCTTAGACGTGGCTGTACCTGCGGAACACAGAGTCAATGTGAAAGAGAGTGAAAAGCTGGAAAAATACCAGGACTTTGTCCGGAAGCTGAGAAAGGTGTGAAACATGAAGGTCAGGGTAGTTCCAATAACAGTAGGCGCAACTGTGCCAAAGACATTGAAGTCAAGATTGGAGGAGCTGGGAATAAGAGGAAGGGTTGAGACTATGCAGACCACAACACTACGAGAATACTGAGGAGTCGTCAGTAATGGCCTAACATCTGGAATGGACACAAGTGTTAAAGAATCGGGTGAAGGTTGGAACAGTAATAATGTGGGATGGGACGAGGAAATGAAGACTGCAACAAATAAATGAATACATAAATAGAAATTTAAAAAATCAATAACACCATTGAATAAGAAGAATAAACGTACTAAAAAACAAGAAAAAACGAGTACGTAAGTAAGAGGGGAGGAAAAGGGAAGTATAAAAATGAAAATAAAAACAATTGAAAAAAGATGAAGAAGAAATGGAATCTGAAAAGATCCTCAAGAAGAAGCAGCACAAGTAAAGCATCGATCAGCTTTTAATTATAATAAACTAAAGAGACGCGATTATTACATCTTAAACCTTCATTCAAAGCAATCATTGCACCAATGAAATGTGCGATACTTCAGCGGCAAAAATAAGACTAATAATGATAATTTATCAAATCTAATCGAGAATTCATCAAATTATGAAATATAACAGTGACAGAGTTATTCTTACAATCACCAGAACAGTGGACAAAGAACTAAACTCTCTTGAGAAACTGATAAAAACTGTGATATAAACAACATTACAACTCAATACAGTTGGGATACCGGCATTGGTGTTGAAGATTCGTTGAAGATTGTTGGCTAACAAGAATGTGAAGAAATTTACAACAACAATAAAAAACAGCGATATTAATAAAAGTCGATTCAAACAAACCCAGGTTACATATTAAAGCGAAACTTGTGCCAGTATTTCGCACACAATGTACCATTGTACCAAACAATATAGTGGACGTCTAAACAAATGTATACGCTCTCTTTACAAAGAGTTAAGCACCCTTAAATTTAAGGGAGGGTTAATTCAATACCTTTTTTTTCCGAAAAGAAACATATATATGTTCGTTTTCTGAAAAAGAAAAAATACTGACTTATCTCCCTTATATGTCATGGGACTTAACTCTTTGTAAAGGTTTGCGTACATTTTTTGAGACACCCTGTATATGCATATTTTCATATTAGTTTTGTCTGTCTTCACTTACACATATCGGTAAAGTAAAGATTAGCACCACTTTTCCTCTTGGTCGTACTGATCTTTACTTGGTTCGATTGGTTTGTACTACTCTTTACTTGATTAGGTTAGGCTATTACAACATTTAAAGAGATATTGGGTACACCCCCGGGCAGACCAGCTCAAACCCCTTTTAAAAATGTCACAGGGCCCATGATGTTTAATACATAAATGGAGTTTAATACATTTCTTGTAAAAGGTTAATTCTTACCCTGGTGCAGATCTTAACTTAGTCTCATTGGGTGGTACTACTCTTTACTTGGTTATATTGAGTAGTACTGGTCTTTTCTAGGGGAGCTTAGTGGTGTGGATCTTTACTTCATCCTACATATCTTTGCATCCATCATTTAGTGAACCGGCTACTTATTCGTTTTTCTTCGTATCACGCCCGTTCTGTCGATAGCCCTCGTCAATAATAAATTCAGCTTTTTATTTGATTGTGTTTATCAACAAGTTTCTCTAAAAAGGATTACCCATTGTTCAGTGGCCAGGAAAATATTTTTTTAGTGTCAAGTATGCATTTTTTTCATCTTCACGGTACTTTAACCTCTAAGACCTTGGCAGAACTTTGCAGACGAAAAGTTTAAATTGACCAACTGGGAAATGAAGGCTGGTGGGAGAAAAAATGTCAGACAGAATATAGCTAATGGGCGGATGGTGGCTTCGAGCTGTCAATCCAATCAGGAGTTAATAATCTCGCTCTCACAAGAGCTTATCATCCGGGGCCGAGATGGTGTAGGCGTGTCAGTGGAGAGACGTATCACCTCCCAGTGGTGGCAGGCTGAACGAATAGCGAATGAGATCCATCACTAAAATAAGAGGAAGAAATTTCGCAAAACTTGTTTAGTCATTCGTAAAATGTGCTTTTGGAGGTGCGAGTGACTGACTGTTTAACGGCACCAAGAATGAGATCGGCGAGCCGAGTTCAAACTCAGGCTGAAACAGTTTGTGTCCACTTTCGGAAAGGCATGTACCCATCTCTTCCCTCTGCCAATAAGTCATGGGCCAGCGTGGCAAGGTAAGCCAATGTCTTACTCAATGTTCAACAATGAACCGTAAAAGATAAAACAAACTTTGCTTAGGATTAGAACTACTTTTTACTAATAAAGTGTAACACATAATCGCATTGAAAAATTAAAAAAGGCCCTTATATTAATAAGTCATGGGCCAGCGTGGCAAGGTAAGACAATGTCTTACTCGGGGAAGGCCAATGATCAACAATGAACCGTAAAAGTCTGATAAAACAAACTTTGCTTATGCTTAGAACTACTTTTAACTAATAAAGTGTAACACATAATCGCATTGAAAAATTTTAAAAAAGCCCTTAGATTAATACTCTGTGTCCTGTATTGCCTGAAACGTGAATTATTTGTTTAGCTAAAACGAAATTTCTGATAGCGCAAGAAGAAGTCATCTCTGAAGTAATTCGTGATCATTGAACTAAAATCGTTGCATGTTTGATGTTGGAAAATGAACAACATTGATGCAAATGCAGATTAACTAGGTTAAGTACGTATCAGACATTTTCGTTAAGCTAGGATTTCGTTCAGCTCAATTGGATTCAATTCTTAATCATAGCAACAAAGTGATTCGGCATTATCATGTTCTTCAAAGAGACCGTTTGCTAAGATTTGGAGGTTATAAATCTGCTGTATTTTGGCATGTATATTTTTAGTAAATATTTAAAATATAATTGATCAACGTGACCCAGGTAGTTCAATCCACCGCCGAGTCATGCCAAAGACTTTAGAAATGGTACTCAATGCCTTTCTGCTAAGCACTCAGCACAATGATTAGGATTGTGGAACCTCTCCCCGAAGCTATGGGGCCACGGCCAAATCATGTTCTCGTAATATTACCGAAGTTAAGCAACGTCGAGCCTGGTCAGTACCAAGATGGGTGACCATTGGGGAATACAAGCTGAAGCAGAACGAAGCTTCGACAGGCCTGGCAAGCCGGAAGTGGGTGTTACTAACAATTTCCTGTGTACACCTAACCCCGTGGTACCCTCGATGAGGGTATAAGAGGGGAACGACGATACATACATTTAAAATATAGAAATAATATGAGAAGAAAAGACAAAAAACCTGGAAGCGAATAACCTAATCGTCTCAGGATTATCTACTCTAATAACGAACAGTGTGACTTTCTTAGTTCGCTGGTCGTAACACTGGACTCTTCCTGGTAAACGAATTCAGTGTTTATTTCTAAAAAGAAAAGCAAAAACCGAAAACATCTTAATCGAAATATATCCGTGAATTCTTTCCACTGCTATTAACGATTAGATCATATTTTGCTGATAGAACTACCGCAACCCAGCATTTGAAACTATGGAGTCTTCCAAATTCAGTATTTCTTTTCTTAGAAACTCGCTTTATAGAAATTCAAATATATCCGTGAAAAGATTCACGGGTATTAACTAGTTTAATAATAAATGACAGGTCTAAAACCACCATCCCCTTTACCTCTTGCTAAGCACTCAGCACAATGATCTCTCACCGAAGCTATGGGGTGACGGCCAAATCGTGTTGAATCCACCGGTTCTCTTAATATTACCGAAGTTAAGCAACGTCGATCCTGGTCAGTACCTAGATGGGTGACCACTGGGTGCCATAAGCAATGTCTGGGCTTTCCTCTCTTTTCTCTTGTTAGCATAATCATGAACAACCATCGGATCTGTACACTCACAATCTGCTGGAAGAATGGCATGTTGCTAAAAAAACAAAGAAAAAAACAGTGTCGAAGAGTAATGCGTAACAGTTGCCCAAGCTCGTCTTCAACAAGATGTCAGGCAGGTGAGACACCTTGCAAGCTGTAACGATTGAACCTCTGTTTAGCATGCTACTGACTTACAACAATTAAATATCTTTGATATTTGAAATAATATCTTTTTTAAATACTTCACCTGATTATTATAGAGGAATAGAAATGCCTGATCATAACCTCGATCCAAAAAACAGTGGTATGGTTTGACCAGAAAGGTATTTGAAAGATTCTTCGAAAGAAAACTTCATGAAAAAAATACTGGGTGCTTCAAAAGTCACTATACATTTATTGTCAAACTCCAGTCCAAGTTGGAGTTGACTTTGTCCCCCACCCCGTAACAACAAGAACAAGAACAATCCTCACCTAATCTAAGGGAGTAAACTCTTCACTGTTTGTCTATTACGTCACATTAGACCAAACCTATATATAAAATCAACATTTCCCTACCGTGACTTGAAATCACGACCAAGTCATTGGTAGGCGGCTCTCTTACCAACTGAGACAAACCGACAATTATTATAAATCTGCAAATTTATTTATTATATATACAATACAAAAGTGTAATCAGTAATCATCTTCAGTCGGAATAGAAGTAGGAGTGGAGTTTGACCATGCAGCCAGGCTTGTTTTTTAAAATATTTTTTCCAGAACAAACAGACGCACACTTTTGAAAATTGATACACATAAACTAGAATATTTGAGAATTATTTTATTTAAATTTTGTCAAATTACTTCACTGGTAGACTTCTACATGTAAGCAAACTTCTTCAAATCACTTAGCGATTGACACAGGTATTCCCGACATCAGCAAGCACTTCGAGTGGGATATTTGCACGAACATCTCTGATTCTTGCCTCGAGTTTAGACATGTAGCACAATGGTGCATATTCGGTGTGCATGTGTGTGTTGCAGCGGCCTTTTCCCGATCGGTTTCAGGAAAGACGATGACGCATCGAAGTCGGCGACCAAATTAACAGCGTATGTTGCGTAACGGTTGTGATTCATTGGGATAAAATGCAGCATGCAATTTAGTGGATGCAGGACTTGAATAGAAGAAGAATAGACAAACGACGGGGTTGAAAACAAGAATAGTTCTTTAGTCACGTAAACATATACAGACATAGCAGTTTCCAGACGTATATCAACAAATCATGCGGTCGATTTGTTAAGAGAAAGAGAGGAACTGATGAACTCATGATAACTGTCAGTCACGGGCGCTTGACTTCACGTGGCCCAAAAGGCCACGCGCGACGTGCCAAACTGAGCTCTCTCCGACTCCCTCTGACTGACCCCCTTTCAATCAAAATTGTCCCTTATTTAAACCGGTCTGTTGACTTAGCCACGCCTTCTTTTGACACGTACATCCCTTTTCTATATCTTTATCTATAATTCCGCCCAATTAATCACACAGAAATCCTATCGCCGCTTCACGCAGCGGGAAACGGGAACTGGCCCTTAATCGTTTTTTCCCGTCGTTTCCACACGGCATGTGATAGTGGCTAAGATTCTTATTTGAAATTATTGACACCGATCGGCGACCTTTGATACTTAATCCAGTCTGGTGAAGATATGTCTTTTTCTCAGACCGTGGGAAGATTATTTTGTTTTTTCTGGTTCCAACCTAATCAAATTGACACTGCGGTTTTTAACTTGACCAAACATTAAAACTGCAGGCTTTAATTAGAACTAATTAGGGTTCCCACTGACGATTACTCTTGATCTTGTTGCATAAACTTTGCTCTTGATGTGGCCCCTCAAAAAGAAGTCGTTAACCCTAACTCTTGCCAGGCTGCGATTGTGCACCTCATATCTAACGATTGTGTCATCACCATCATAATAGGGATAGAATGTAGAGCTTAAGTGTCAGAAATTTCTCTGACATTGAGCTATCGATTGATATCAATTTCACTGAGATTGGACAGAAATCTGATGGGGAAAATGTAAAAGAAAATCTTCCTTTGAAATACCTTGTATTTCACTCCATCAATTTTATGTAATTGCCTGAATAGATAAGCCTTGAACAATTATTCGAAACACCCGGCTCCGTTGCAATAGAAAATTATGTTCTCTTCTCTTTTGAAATTCAATCAGCCTGGGTATCAATCAACCAATTCGTCTGTCTGTTTTTCTAATTTTGTGTTTTGATCCGTTTGTCTCTACCTGTAAGCATATTTGCCTTATTGTTTCTGCCTTTTCCGTTTGCCTCTTCCCCCCTGTCTATCATTTCTTTTTTCTGTCTGTCACTTCTGTCTAATTGCTTGCCAGAATTCACATCTGTTGTTTCTTATATTTTGAGCCTTATCTTTGTCTTTATTTGGGTATTTGATCATCCATCTCCCAATACGAGGTCTGTTCGGAAAATATACAGCCATTTAATATTTTGAAGAGCACCTTGCCAATGTGCCTAAAGCGTAATGTATACAACGGCTGCATAATACCAGCCATGACTTATGGATGCGAAACATGGACATTAACCAAACGAGCCGAAAACCAACTCAGAGTAGCACAGAGAGCCATGGAAAGAGCAATGCTAGGGATAACTCTAAGAGATAGAAAAAGATCAACATGGATCAGAGAAAGGACTAGAGTGAAGGATATTATACAACTAATTAAACAGCAAAAATGGAGATGGGCTAGCCACCTAGCAAGAACAGATGACAATAGATGGGGGAAAAGACTAACCGATTGGTGTCCATGGGACAGTAAAAGAAGTAGAAAAAGACCAAACACTAGATGGAGGCAGGAGATTGCCGGTAAGACTTGGCAGAGGCTAGCACAAGATAGGTTGTCATGGAAGGAAGTGGGAAAGGCCTTTGTCCAGCAGTGGACCTATAACGGCTGATGATGATGAAGAATATTAACGAACGAATAGCCCACCTTGGAAATGGTGGCTCTGCCCTCTTCAATGTATTCCATTTGAGAACTCAAACACTCGTCTTAGATTCCCTCCCACTTTTCAAAACAGTCTACAGTCCCTTTTCGGGATCGCCACCAGCTGCCTTGTCGCGTTCTCCTTAATTTTGTATATGGTCTGAAAGCGCATCTCTTTCAACAGCGAAAAGTCAAGAGTCCCAGAGAGCTAAATCTGGACTTTAGGGTGCTGACATATCTGGGTGATGCGATGCTT
>VCCN01003834.1:1148744-1160278 GCA_006491835.1 Architeuthis dux | reverse complement strand
ATATCAAGAATGCTAAGTTTGTAATTTACTAATCTAACAGAGTATGTCTAAATCAGTCAATCACTCTAACATATCAATGTATTTATAGATTTATCAGTGAATCTATTGCTTAGATATGCGGTTTATCTGTCTTACATACTGTCTTTCTATCCATGTCTCTGTTAATGTTTCTATTTAATGTACATGTGTGCTTATATATGTTTGTCCATGAGCCGAACTGTTCGATCATCCAAGATTCATGTTTATTTTTTCTCTCTCTATAATAATCTCGCAGATAATTCTAGCAGATGTATCACCCGTATAAAAAATGCAACGAGGAATATGCTGCATTAGTCCAGAGGAGATAATTTCCTCGCTTTCACGACAAGGAAATAATTGGAAACAAACAAAATGCAGAAAAGTTACAGACTTCGCACAAGTGTTATGGTATTCCACACACAGTGTCGAGGTGGTAAATCTTATGTTCACGAATTTACTTAGGAAGAGGAAAACTAAATTTAAAAACTAAACAGTCGATTGTATAATCTGCAATACGAATATTGTGCATTTGAAGGAAAATTCGGGGAATTAGATTCTTAGCTTTGCTATCAGTTCAGGATTTGATGTAAAGTCTATTGTTTATTTTCAAGTGATCTATGTATATATCTATCTTTTTTATTTTTTCATGACTGTAAAGAAACATCCGGAGATGAAAAGAAAGGAAAAAGTATTTGTCTTTGGTCATGAGGTCCGGTCAAAAATAAATGTAAACGAAATGTTATCAGAATATGAGGTTAGGTAAAAAATCAACTTCCAAAAACAGTGCTTTCAGAGCTCAGGTAAAAGAAAAACAACTTAAAAAGTGTTATAACAATATGAGGTTAGATAAAAATAACAACTTAAAAAAAAAGTATCAGAATATGAGGCCAGGTAAAAGATTGACGCCCAGAAAGGGTTTTATAACTAAAAAAAAGTGTTATCACAATATGACTTCAGGTGAAAAACCAACACCCAAAACAAATGTTATCACTATATGAGCTCATAATAGAACGTCATATAGAACGTTTCCTGGTGACGTAATGATATTCTTTTTTGACATCATAAAATCAGGGTGCAGTTCCGCATTGTAATTGTGAAATAAATTGAACCCCATTACTAAAGCATAATGTAACCGGTGAAAATCACCCGGATTTGTTTTATTCTCTATGTTTGAGCATTCTGAAGATGCGGGGTTTAAAATATTCTGCCTACATGCGCCGTTTTTGTTGGGTTACGGTAACATACATACATACAGAAAAACTATCATTATTATAAAGATAACAGGTCTGGTTAGTCACCCAATAGAAACTGTCATGTTGGGGTGAACAATTAAACAATTTGAAAAAAAGTGTGATCAATGAATAAGTTACTTCTCTCGCCTTTTGTTGGGTGTGGTTCACTAGAAAGCAGTGAAAAGGAAGTTTTGTTATAATCTTTCTTCAGACCGGTTAAAAAGAATCACAAAAGCAATCAAATAAAAATAAATGAAAAATATCTTTAATCCGTGAAAAGGGAATACTTTTTTAATTGTAACTTTTACTCAGGCCGGTCGGTTAAAAAGAATAAAAAAAGCAACTAAAACATTGAGCTCGGATAAAGTAAATAATATAAATATACATACATAAAATTAAGCTGTACGTAAAAAGTAGTCATACAAATTAATAATAATGATTTATAATACTTCATTGGATAAAATTAAATGAAAAATATCCTTATTTGACAAAATGGGTTATCTCCCCTACATGCCGAAAGTGCGGATGGGTACATAAAGTATAACCCATTCTTATCTATCACAACTCGTTCACATCAATTCACTGGGAGCTTAGACAAGTGGTTCTTAACCTTTTTGCTCCATGACCTACCTTGACAGCTAACACATATGATTGTACTCAGTTAATGAGTTGAGCATTAGTCACTATGTAATCTATGGTAGAATTAGTAATCAATAGTATTTTGTAATTAGAAATTAATCAGTTAAGCCTTAACACGACTCGGTTTTGAGCCACGGAACACTTTCCGCTCTTCACACCCAAAGTGCCCCACTATATTTGCAAATTGCCCCCTTGTGGGGCGTGTGCCCCACGTTCAGAATCACTGGCTTTCACAGATTAGTGTTTCCCTCGGGTTCCAGTAATTAATGTTCGAATGCTGATTTTCAAGGTAGGCAGTCAGGCCTTTCACACATTGAATATTGACGTAAACCACTATGTATCTGCCTCAGCACATTCATGTATTTGTAAAATCTGAAATACGAGGTATAACCATCTATCTCCTTTTGATTTAAAAACAAATCAAGCTACCCAGAAGATTTTTATAGTAGGTTCATATGAACATTTCTATTTCACCAAAATTCCATGTGCCTTTATGCAAATATATCTTAAGTATTTTAAGCAAAGTCCAATATCTTTTTGTTTTTCTTAGGATTTTATTCTTTCTTCTCTTTTCAAAGTATTTTCTTTCTTTCTTTCTTCTTGTTCTTCTTCTCCCCCTCTTTTTGTTCCTGTTCTTTCTCACCCTTCTTCTTCTTGTGCCTGTTCTTCTCCCCATCCTTCTTCTTCTTCTTCTTCTTCTTCTTCTTCTTCTTCTTCTTCTTCTTCTTCTTCTTCTTCTTCTTCTTCTTCTTCTTCTTCTTCTTCTTCTTCTTCTTCTTCTTCCCGTCCTCCTCCCCCTCCTCTTTTTTGTACCTGTTCGTCTTCTCTTGTTCTTGTTGTTGTTCCCGTTCTTCACCCCCTCCTTCTTGTTCTTTTATCCCCCTCCTCCTTCTGGTTCTTGTTCTTCTATACCACGTTGTTGTTGTTATGCCTCCCCCCACCCACACGTGCATGTACACGATTCACTAAGAACCAGTACAACAAAAGAAGTGGTCAGCATCCCCCACGAACGACAAAGAAAAGAGATGGCAGTCAAGAGAAACTAAGTTTTCAAAACTAAGTCCGTACTTCCCATTGCTGGATTGTGTTTCTAGTTTACGCAGAGACGGGCAAATTATCGCGAAACCATTCCCGATCAAACGTTTACGTGACTGGAATTCACGTACGCATCGCAGTCCAATTCAAGTACGCACAGGTTGTGTGACGTTGTGTATTCAACGGCCTCTAATTGGATCGCAGTATCTTTCAGCTGTCTAGTGTTCCCTTTTATCCTGGGGTGGGTTCCAATTCTTTCTTCGCTTGAGGAAAAGTGCTGAATCCATAGCTTAATTGGCAGACTATCAGATTGAAGAACTTTATGGATAATCTTAAATTTCCCATACTTGGATATGTTACCATTGATGGAAATTTGATTCAAAATCTAAATCGATTATTCAGATTTCAGCGGATCAAATTCAGTTTCATAAACAAGGTATCGAAATAGTTATAGTTCCATATTTGCTACCTTTTTGAAGTTTGAGACAAATGGTATTAACACGAAATGTTCAATCCAGAGCTTTCCAAACTTTTTCTATTGGCGACACATTTTATAAAATTAAAATATTTTGCGACACATTACTCAAGTTCTATTAGCCAATTCAAATATATAGTTCAAAATGTATATACAAAGATGTAATTCAATGAAAAATTTAGTGGATAAAAATAAATTTCGCAACACACCTAGAAATTATCGGCGACACACTAAAGTATCGCGACACCCAGTTTGGAAAGCTCTGTTTTTTTATTACAGTGTCGAAATGTTCCGTTGGCAACACAGGAAAGGTTCACCCCATGCTAATTATTTTATAGCCGGAAAATTAATGATCATAAGGTTTTAGAGTTTAAACTGTTTTGTTTCAGGTACTGAATTAGGGTAAGCATCTTGTTGGGTACTCCCTAACCCCTACTACCACTGGGACATCACCTCCTACTTCTCAATCTATTCGTATTTATTATCTATCGTCACCCCCCTCCTCTCTCTCTCTCTCGCGGGACTAGCTTGCTAACCATTCCCCACATTGAAGCACCAATGGATAGGTATTTCGGATACCACTGGGACATCACCCCCTTCTTCTCAGTTTTATAAGCTCGGGGAAACAACGAGGCCAAACGAGAGTACGCCGGCTATTGAAGCACGTGCATAAACAGCAAGGGGGTGTTGAGTGCCAATCCCCTAGCGATGGAATTATCACAAGACGACCGCTGAACACAAGACAAATGATCATTCTTTTTATCGCCAAGAAGAGACACTAGCAAAACTAACTGAACGTTAGCACGTCATCTTGAACGTTAGCACGTCATCTTGAACGTTAGCACGTTATCTTGAACGTTAGCACGTTATCTTAGAAAATGCCGGTCATCTTTATACTATCCTACTCATAACTAGTTCCTTCCGCGACCCATCCATTCTTGCAATAACCCTTTCACCATAATAATTCATCCTTCTCTTTCAATTCTTGCGTCGAACTTGTGAACACCCAGCCAATGTTAAACCCACTATACTACGGCGGTGGTATACAACACATCTAGAACATTGTGCTTGAATAAAGCGACTTGTTTCTTTGGTGGTTTAAAATATCAAGTTTAATAAATCTTAAGTCGGAGATAAACGACAATTCTTTCTGCAATCTACATACTATTTGTTTAAGCTAAAGTCTGGTTTGATTAGTACTTCAAGAATTAAGATGAAGCCTACTCCCTCAGAGTTACCCCGAAAAGAAAAGCAGAAAGCATTGCTGTGCCTAGGAGAGGAAATAGTGAGTGTATGATGAGGTGGATAATCATCATTATCCTTTTAAAGTCCGTTGTTGGACATAAAGGTTCACCAAGATACACCAGTTCTCTCGCTTCTGAGCGTAACAGTCAAAATACATTCTAAACTTGTCTAAATCATCACCCCATTTGTGCTTTCTAATTGATCTTATGATATATTTGCCATCTGTTTGCTTTATAATATACTATGTTGTCTTGTGATCTCTCCATGTGATGTTAAGCATGATCCTCTCCTGTGCGCGTTGTATGGTTCTTAGTTTGAGAGCCAACCTCTTGGTTAAGTTCCATGTTTCAGCTCCGTAGGTGACTTTCGGGAGGACGCATCGGTTGTAGACCGCCTTTTCTAAAACCAATGTTCTTGAAAGTCGAGCTTGCTCTACCAAAAGCTTGCCAACCTAGGGCGATTCTGCGTTTGATTTCTTCTTCTTTTGAGGATTCCATGGAGATTTGTTGGAGATCCGGCGAATTTGTAAAGACATTGTCACAAGACGACTCCTGAACACAAGACAAATGATCATTCTCTTTATCGCCAAGAAGTGACACTAGCAAAACTAACTGAACGGTAGCACGTTATCTTGTCAGGTCAGCAAAACGGACCCGGGAATAATTTGAATGGTGAAACACATCTGGCAACGAACATTCACATCAGCAATTCTTCTATATCTATCTATATAATGTTTATTTATTGCATCACATGTAGTCTGACAGAAAGGCCGCTTGGGGGAAGAGGGGAAATCTTATTCTTAACTAGTTCCATTCTTGCAATAACCCTTTCACCTTAAGAATGCATCCTTCTCTTTCAATTCTTGCACTTACGACAATACCGCATTTACCACAACACCACGTTTGCTCTGTGGGACTTAAGCTACTTAAAACCCCGTGATTTATGTATAAGTGTTGCTGATGAGGGGGAAGGGGAAAATCTCAAAGGAAACTAAACAAAATTAGGGGCGCGTTAGTATGGGACCTTCCTTACCCGTGCTAATTGGCAGAACGCCCGCTGTTTTCTGGGGCTTTTGTACACAAAACAAGTGTGTCGATCTCTAATGCGGATGGGGGTAAGACGAAAAAGAATTACTGTTGGTTTCGGACAAAAAAGGGGTTCTTTTTCAAGTGGGGCCGGGTGCTTCAATCATTCTTATAGCTAAGAGAACTTACCTTAATTGGGGAGTGGTTCCGGAAAAAGAACCCGAACTGCGTGCGCCATGTGTCGACGGGATCAGATACTCAATTCTGGCTCCTTTCATACAAAGCAAGTTTACTGCACGTATCCACCTTTCGCAGAAATCTATGCGATACAATATTTTCCTGTCATATCTGATTTTCGCCTTCAGCTGATGCTTGAAGAATTCAACCAAATTCTAACTATATCTATGTATATAATGAACAGTGTGATTTTTTTTCTATTTTCCTATCCCCCTGTAACAATGGACTCTTCCAGCAACAATTTTACTGATAAGAATTACTCCTATCCTCCATTTGAAACAATGCACTCCATTTGAGTTCAGTAATTTATTTTAAAAAAAAAGCATATCTCATGGACATTATGATATATCCGTGAAATCTTAACTAGTAATATAAAAGTATAGTAGAACAGGCGGCAGTACTTTTTATCCATGTCACTCCCTGTCACACGTTAATGACATATTTTGATGCAAAAACTATCCCTGCCACTTCTTAATACTACTAGTTCTCAAACGTTAATGAAACGTGTGACAGGGAGTTTGTTTATGTTTGAGAACTAGTAGTATTAAGAAGTGGCAGGGAATGGCAGGGATAAAAAGTACCGACCTAAAACAGGGCGTATTAAGAATTTGGTGAAATTGCAAAAAGCATGATTTAACAATTCATTGATTATTCCATTAGAATTATCGATTTAACATCTTTGCCAGATGAGCCAAAGGGAATTACTATTATACTCTGACTCATCATACATAACTATTCAAATATCATTATCAGTGATAGCATATACATTTATGACAACCTATTAATTATGAAAACATTACAAACATAGTTTATAAGAAAAGCGTATAGTATACAGTGGATGCATAATACCAGCTATGATATACGGATGCGAAACATGGAAATTAACAAAACGAACTGAGAATGGAAAGAGCAATGCTAGGGAAAACTCTAAGAGGTAGAAAAAGATCAACATAGATCAGAGGGAGCATGATAGTGAAATATATTATACAAATAATTACACAACAAAAGTGGAGATGGGCTGGTCACCTAGCAATAAGAGATGACAATAGATGGAATGACCGATTGGTGCCGATGGGACAGTAAACGCAGTAGGAAAAACAGACACAAGATGGAGGGATGAGATAGAAAGGTTTGCCGATAAGACATGTCAGAGGTTAGCACAATCGAGGTCGTTATGGAAGGAAATGGGAAAGGCCTTTGTCCTGCAGTGGACTTATAATGGCTGATGATAATGATGATGTTGATAAGAATACTGATTTACTTCTGTGGCTCCAATATCGTAAAAAGAAACATTGAGGAAAGTTCAACATGTATTACCAACAGGTCTGGTTAGGCACCCAATAGAAACAGTCACGCGACCAACGTCTTTTGGCAGCATTCCCTGTTGGGGGGTGGGGGTGATCAATGATAAAGTTACTTCTCTCGCATTCTGTTGGGCACTGATCACTAAAAAAGAATTTGAAAAATAAACAAGCGTGAATACTGCCGGACACAAACTAAAGGATCAGTTTAGCATAAACTTACATTGCAAATTGAACCTCAACTAAAAACCTATTCAGGGAGGGAGTTTTCAAAAAACAAAAAAAGTTTTTCTAGACATATTAAGGAGTAAATGTTTAAATTTTCAGCCCTCTAGCTCCATTAGTGCGGCCTGTACGTGTGATAGATACTTAGCCAGTTCGACCAACTTAAAAACTGAAGAAACCTATGTTAACATTTTTTGACGGTTTCTAATTAATTCAGGCTGTATATCAGTCTATCGATCTGAGGTTTTTGTAATTTAATTGTTTAGAGTTCGAGTCCTGCTAGCAGTCATCCAAGGCTTTAAACAAGTTCCCTGGGCAGCACATCTTATTCAGTACGTTGGCAAACTTGCAAAATCAGTGAAATCCTGTGAAGTTAATACACTTACTTCTTCTTCGCGTCCACTGAGAATGTCGACTCGAAGGATCTCATGTTTAAAGCCCCTGTAAGGAGAATTTATTCCCTACACAAATCACGTTTATATCCATAATCTTGCGCCCGCGCGGACACGAGACACACAGGCTCACGTCGTCAGATTGGAGAACTATGTGCAGATTATGTTATCTTACCGGAAGAAATTTATGATGCGGACGAGGAATCCTTCCGCTGAGATCCGATCAGAAGCAGGATGGATGCCAAACAAAGGAGGAACGTGATTGGACCAGGGGATGACAAGAATTGTTGAGGTAATCAAAGGACTCTCTTTCCTGTGGTGATGCGGACGGTAACGATTGACAGGCAGCCTAAGACGATTATTTCACCAGCACCACTACCAGCACCACTACCAGCACCACCAGCACCGCCGCCGCCGCCACCACCACCTATTTATTTTTCTCGATGCCTCAAACTGTGGGGTTGTTTGGAGGGGTTTATAGCGGCAATTCGTTTATGAACCTTCACCCAAGCCAATAGGGAAATTCAGTTCATGTCAATCCACTGTCAGATTCTCTCCCGCCCATTCTTCTTCCGACTGGGACTTGACAAAAATTCGTCTTCTTCCATACCACTTGGTTTTCACAGATTTTACACGTCCTAACGCCAGTCTTCTAATAAGGTGGGAGTTGCTTGTCTAGCAATCAAGACTTGGCCTTTACCTGAACTCAAATGCCGTTCGTGGATTAGGGAGTCATTTATTCATTTCTTGTTGCTCGCTGCCAGGCCAGTCAGGGGGTTTTGGCTCGCGTTAATGGGCGTAATGTAGAGATTGGTCTCCTAGGAGGATTAACGGGATCGGCACGGGAAGTTCTCTACATGATCCCCAGTTGCCTACATCATCTGGTATATCCAGTTGGTCACCCATTTAGGTACTGACCAGGCTCGACGTTGCTAAATAAAGGGTTTTAATATTGATTTCTATTTAGCCGACTTTGACAATTTTTCGAATGTCAACTTCAATATTAGTTGGAATAAGCCAAGTTATCCACTAGGATACATTCATGGAGAACCCAGTGGGAAACGAACTCTCGATCGATAACCCACATGGCTATCACGCTAACCCTGCACAAGTTCTTCAGCACTTTGATGATTGCCCCAAACGACTTTGCACTTAAAAGAACAGATACTAAATATTACTTTTAGATATAACCGATTACTGTGGTGGAGTTCTCGCCTCCGGTTCTGTAGGTCGTGGGTTCAATCCATACCAAAGACGTACTCAATGCCTCTCTGCTAAGCACTCAACACAAGTACTAGGATTGAGGAACCTCTCACCTAGGCTAAGGGGTTACGGCCAAATCACGTTGGATACACAGATTCTCAAAAGATCACCGATCAAAGATGGGGGATCATTGGAGAATACCAGCTTCCGTAAGCAGAACGAAACTTCGACAAGCCTGTTGGGGGTATAAGCGAAGAAAGATGATATATACATTTTCGATAGTTCATAAAATCTGGAAAAGTCAAATGTTTCCAAGAAGTCTTACGAACACATTTTATAATAAGTGGCTGATATGAACTGATATACATGTTAAAACATATAACTTAGAAATAAAGGGCATTTTTATCAGCAAAACAGGATCATAAGTAACTCATGTTTCAACGTAATTGTGATTTAGTAAAATGTATTTTCAGCTTTCAAATGACTGTCAACTCATTGGCAAAACATCAACAGGCGGCAAAGATATCTCCCGATGTATTATTAAATCTGTGCTGTACCAGTGATTCTAAGGTTCTTGATAAGCAAACCTAGTTAGGAACGGGAATCATTGGTAGCGGACAGTTTTAGTTTGATTAAGCCAATATTATTGCGAAATTTGCCCCAAGTTGAGTATATTATGCAAGCGAGAGCGTAATGGCAAGAAATGACAATTTTGAAAAACTAAAAAATATCTCCCGATGTATCATTAAATCTGTGCTGTACGAGTATTCTAAAAATCGGTTGCTAAGCAAAGCAATACCAATAACTTTGCTTTGTTACTAAGTACAAAAACACTGAAATCTTTTCAAATTTCTGAATTGATAGTATTTTATAAGAAATCCTGTTAAATATCTTTTTGTTATGGTCAGGAAGTTGAAAATGGCCCAAACAGCCGTAACATGTACATCAGAAGGCATACACCAATACACCAGGCGGAACTACGGTTATAACAAATAACATTTTATGGGTTTTTAAAAAAAATTTGAAGTTTTAGAATTTTAATATTTTATAACGTCTAGAACACTGAATTTGAAAATATATTTCATTTTCATAGTTTATTGTTTTTGTTAAAATATTAATCTTTAATATAAAACAATTGGCTCCGTTTGTCACTGTGTCTCCCCTTAAACATTGGCGAGGCCAAACCAAATTTGGCATGCATACTCAATGGACCTTTAAAGTAAAAGCTTTTGAGAAAAAACGTTTATGGGTTTAGAGGGGGATTCTATTTCCAATGTAAGTATAATGCTTAACTGAACCCTCACTTTCCGTCCGATATACATGTATACATATACACACAAGTTGGGGTTTCATCTAGTTAAAGATAAACTAATGTAACTTGATCTCTGCAAATGTACGATAAAAGAAGGTGCAAAGCTACTTTTAGATTCTATTCAGAAGTTTATACTGATCAATACTTTTCAATACTGAATATTTCACGATAATCAGTAAATATCTGCAACGTACCTTCCCCAAAGACACGAACCACACATGAATTTTAGATTAGTCAACCAGTACGAAAACGGAAATAGAATACACTCCGTTTTAGACATTTTAAAGTCAAAATCCATAAAGTTAGTTTAAGGATAGCTCCATGAAAAAGAACCTCTCATGAGATGCTGATAATATCATTAAAATGTAAAGCATTAGAAACCTCTAAAAAGATTGGTGGAATTATATTAGCGGTAAACAGACACACGAGCTTGTGTTTCCCTCATTTTCTTGTGTCAGAAAGCGTCAACCAAAACTGTCAACATAAGTTTCATCAGTTTTCAAGTTAGTCAGTCTGGTTGGTTGGCTATGTATATATCACGCGTACAGGCCGCACCGATGGAGCTAGAGGGCTGAAGATTTATACATGTATTATGTCTAGAAAAAAACTTTTTAAAATCCTCCCCAAAATAGATTTTTAGTGGGGGGTTCAATTTTCAATGCAAGTTTTTGCTAAATTGATCCCTTAGTTTGTGTTCAGCAGCAATCACGCTTGTTTTTTTGTTGAAAATTCAGACCTTTTTTTAATGATCACTGCCCAACAAAAGGCGAGAGAAGTAAGTTATTCATTGATCATCCTTTTTCCGATTTTTAATTGACCACCCCCAACGCAGCATGCTGCCAAAAGACATTGGTCACGCGACGGTTTCTATTGAGTAACTAACCAGACCTGATTATATTTTGATTTTTCGAGATTCTGTTTCAAAAGAAGAATTTAAAACTTAAAAAGAAATCCTATCTTCCACTTGTACTGTGAGGTCTTGTAAATTGATTAAATCCGTTTAAAACGCTTGCTCCCCTTTTTTTAAACAAAACATTTTCACACTTAATTCGAAACACCGATTCAAAGAATGATTTGAAAGATAAACATCTGTTCAGATCTATCCATCTCGGTCTGTTCAGATCTATCCATCTCGGTCTGCTCAGATCTATCCCTCTCGCTCTGTTCAGATCCATCCATCTCGGTCTGTTCAGAT
>VCCN01003834.1:942151-964139 GCA_006491835.1 Architeuthis dux | reverse complement strand
CTGCCCACTACGCTAACGATGCTTTCATGGGAGGCAAGAGTATGTATATATAATCAAATAATTAATAATTTTATATCCCTTCGTATTTTAGGCACGAATATGATGCGGTCCCTATATGTCGACACTATGAAATCAAATAAAGTACTTGTCATAAGTATTTGAACAAACAGAAATGTTACTTCTAATCGCTTGGTTTTGAGAGTTAAACACTAATATAACAAGGCATGCATTTAGTCATGTTTTGTGGTTCTGAATGCGAAATCTCTGGAAAATACTTTTTATTAATAGAAGTAAATTGTTAAATAATAAAAACAAGTTTTTTTCTATCCTTCTAAAATCTTGTTCAGAATCGATCAAGGAGATTGAAAAGACGAGCTCACATTGCAATTTGGAAGAATTTCCAAACTAGTAAGCTCAAAATCGTTGATGGCCCCTGGAATCTTAGGCAATAAAAACAGATGTTGTGCCTGTTTAAATACTTATGAACGGTACTTTTTATATAAATGCTTTCTCTCTAAACCTTTCTTTCTTATATGAAGAAGAGAGGGGGGAGGGAGAGGATATCAAAAGCAACCGAAACGAGTGGAACATTATTTTGTATGCTTTATAACGAAATAATACCCCATTGTATTTACAGAAAGGTCGCTTACTGCTTCTAAGTCACTTCCTTTGCTTGAAATGTGGTCGAAATGTCATTAGGAACTGATGCTTTCTTTTGTTGACGGATAACAGTTTGAAAGTTTGGTTCTAGGGCCGGCCCGTCCATTAGGCGAACCTAAGGTCGCCTACGGCACAACGGTCCCAGGGACGCAATACAGACTGGACAAAAAATAGTCGTTAGAATACAACCGGAGTCGCATATTTTAAGTCTCGCCTAGGGAGCATGAGACACTTGCGCTGGCCCTATTTGATTCATATTTTCTAAATGTATCTAGGCTAGATGGGACTTTCCTTTGTTCTCCTGCAATGAAGCAACACAGTCGTTTTGAGTACTCATGTCTTGGATCACTCAAGCCACTGGTACTAGTCTCTCCATTGTTGCCTTTGGCTTGCCTAATTTGAGCATAGCAAGTATCGACTCTATGAGTGCTCAGTGAACCTGGCCCCTCCAAACATTGGCTGTGTGAACATGCACTAAAAAGAAACCTTTTTTTTTTACAGTTTTTACGATCGGTTAACACAGAGATGTTCCATTCAAAACCAAAAACTCGACGCTTCAACCAAAGAACGTTTTATTCCCACTATACTCCCTTCTGTTAATGATAAACAGACAAAGAAGAGCCGAGTTGGATTTATTGAGCACAAAAAGCGACATAACTGACTAATAGGAGACACGACGCCGTGGGACCCGCATACCACGCAAATGCGGAGGGTGCGCCGGTGCCCCAGGGACACAATATATCTGAGGAACCCTGAACAATCTAAAAAATAATCTTAAGAAATTTAAAGAATAATGTAAAACAAATATACAAAATAAGCAATTAGGATGTGGAAAATGGCCTAAACAGCCGTAACATGTACATCAGAAGGCATACAACAATACACAAGGCGGAATTATGTTCATTAAAATATTTTTTGTTAATTTTAACATTTAAATTCTTTTTTAATTTTGAAGTGTTAGAATGTTATTTTATAACGTCTAGAACACTGATATTGAAAGTATTTTTCTTTTTCATTTTCATAGCTTATTGTAGAAAATAATCTTTAAACAATTTGCAGGGTGCGGTGGGGGACAGTCGGACCTACCGGCGCCACTGCTGATAGCAATTATTATCGCCGTGGGCCACGAATGAATGCGGTGCAAAAGCGAGTTTTGGGGAAAGAACTTGGCGTGTTCCTTGCAGCGAATGATAACTGTGCGGAAATTTGATATTTTGTTCGGTTGTTGCTACTGAATATGCCTCTGAATATGCTACTGAAATGTCTCGTAAATTGGGAAGTCATTTTCTCTTTCTTGTCTGAATATCGTTAGACGGTGTATTTCAATCAGTGGCGGGTTTTTTCGGCCAGCATTGGACACGCGACGGATGCTGCCACTACTGATATATATATATATATATATATATGCAATTATGTTCATGATGGGCATAATGTGATCATCGTTGTCCCTATTATAATCATATTTTTCTAATCTTTTCATGTATGTATGAACAACAAGCTTTTCATGTTCATGACAAAACGCCTTCATCAAGAAAGAAATGAAATCCGTCCACCAAAACTGTCATCAAAACTGTCAATATAGGTTTCTTTAGTTTTTAAACGAATCTGGCTGGGTTGCTGGCTCGTTATGTATGTGTCACGCATACATGCCACACCGATAGAGCTATAGCTATTATGTCTAGAAGAAACTTTTCCGTTTGTTTTTTCAAAATTCAACCCTTCCAGGTGTTCAATTTACAATATAGGTTTATGCTAAATTGATCTCTTAGTTTGTCACGCTTGTTTTTCTTTTGAAAATGGGCCTCTTTCAGTAATCACCGCCTAACAAAAAGTGAGAGAAGTTATTTATTCATTGATCACCCTTTTTTTTCCAATTTCTTTAATTGATCAACCCCAACACGGCATGTACCAAAAGCCGTTGATCACGTGACAGTTTCTATTGAGTGACTAACCAGACATGTTTCTAATGACGTTTTGGATTCAATAGTTTGGGGTTATTACCACGTGCCAAATCTTGGTCAATGAAGGGTCATGAAAATAGCGTTCAAGATAAACGGCAAATCACTTGCTCTTTCTGGACAGTAGTGTTTAGACGGAATTTGTGATTATGTATGGGTCGCTGATCTATAATTCACCGACTTCATTACTTTTTGTGTTTTACACTTCATATACATATCTTATGGCAGTATTTCTTTTTTAATTCAAGACTCATTTATTAGTAAGATTTAAACGTCAGTTTTCATTTACCATTAAGCATCTTATAATCCATTTCTCTAAAGAGGATGTTGCCCTAAGCAGCTTGGTGTATAGATGCTGGGAATTTTGTGATCGTATTGTCAATGAGAGAATATTTTATTTCCATTTTCTTTTGGCTCTGAAGATTGGAATTTAGATAAATGGGTTGCTTTAGGCAACAGAAATGGGATCTGGTCGAAAGAAGAAGTGTTGGAAATACAATAACAGTAAGAGAGATTTTTATATTTAAATTTGTGAACGAAATCCATCACCAGAGAAATATTTAAGACAGTGGTTCTCAAACTGTGTGCCGTGACACAATATTGTGCTGCAACTATCTCCAAAGTGTGCTGTGTACATTTTTCAAATACGCAAAAATGTAGTTTGCGTATTTCGATATCCAGTAAGGATATTATGTCTGTTCCGCTTGCGCCGTGCAGTTGCCAATTTGGTGGTTTTATCACTAGTATTTGTCAGATTTCAACTTTTTTAGCGACAGATGAAAGAGAAAAAGGGATGATTGGTACGTATATCAGTATAACACTTTCCTTCATTGACTACTGAAATGTTTTTGTGTAGTTAATTTCATTTTTATGCTATTATATTTCTTAGTGAGCCGTCATACAATAAAGTTTGAAAACCACATGTTTAAGCAGTGTCAAGACAGAAGTGAGGACTGGGAATGAGCGACGAGAACTAAATGAGGGATATAAACACGCACAAAAGTGGCGGTTTTATAGAATGGAGAGAATTTGCGGGGTGAAGGTAACATTCGTGAGGCTTTACAGTTTTGAGAAACGTCATTAAGAGTTTATTAGGAGGATTGTACGAGGAACATAAAACAGCCATAACCAAAGGCGAAATAGAAAAATCTCGGATAGCTGACCACATATGGAGAAAAATCGAAGAAGCAGCATACATCAACATGTTTGCTGAGTGTATAAGTCAGACAAATGCGAAGTTCAACCCGATGTGGCTTTCGCTACTCAACAGGGACAAAAAGGTATGGAAATCCAGTCCTAACAAGGACAGGAAAGGAAAACACCATAATCCTAGGTTATAAGTGTTGCTGCCATTGGAGAGAAAGGCCT
Source organism: Architeuthis dux (assembly GCA_006491835.1). Lineage (NCBI taxonomy): Eukaryota > Metazoa > Mollusca > Cephalopoda > Oegopsida > Architeuthidae > Architeuthis > Architeuthis dux. Next base: position 960,153 of record VCCN01003834.1, on the reverse strand, counting down.
GTTTACCACCATCGCATTCGGATAGTACACTTAAAGAAGGCCGTAGAATGGATCGGTCGGAACGTTGTGTTAACAATACAAACAACAAGAAGGAGTTCAATCGCCCGAAAAACTCTTTGAAATCAACCTTTAGTTTTATTACATGCCCCCCTCCCCGATTCTTTTACAAATATGTATAATTAGAAACATTTAATATAAATTCTGTTCGTCTTTTATTAGAATACGATATAATTTACTTTTATCTCCCATAACTAGAAAAATCTTTTCTCTGAGAATTTCTTGTGATAAAAGGTTTATTTTAGGTGTTTGATATGATATTACTTGATACTACTTGACATTTTCAATTTACTTTTAATGAAGACAGTCTAAGCGGTTTATATTCCCCTTATTCACACTTGAGCTATGAGGAAATGATTGCGTTTGGATACATCTTTTGCAGGTGAATTGGAAGAAAAAGTAAAATTGCACTTTTGGTGAACAGCATGATTTTTCTAATTTCTGTCAGTACTTTTAGCATGTCTTAATTTAAACGTAGTCAACAGACATCGTAGTACTGATCTCAGCAGTTAATATAAGATCATTCCTCAACGGATTCCCGAAAATACTGACAAACCTCTATTAGACAAACAAACAGGTCTGGCTAGTCACTCAATAGAAACCATCACGTGGCCAACATTTTTTGACAGCATGTCGTGTTGGGGGTGATCAATTAAAAAATTGGAATAACTGGTGATCAATGAATAAATTACTTCTCTCGCCTTTTGTTAGTCAGCGATCACAAAATACATGCGTGAATGTTGCCGGACACAAACTACGGGACCGATTTAGCATAAACTTGCATTGAAAATTAACCCCACCTCCCACTAAACCACTAGTGGGGGGGGGCATTATCAAAAACAACATAATAAGGGGTACATTTTAAAATGTTCAGTCAGGAAAATACCATAATCTTACGTTATAAGCGTTGCTTACCATTGGAGAGAAAGCTCCATTGGTGCAAGACTGACTTATAAACTTAAGAAACCTATGTTGACCTGTGTTGACAGTTTTGATTGACGATTTCTAATATCTCCACTCTTCAGCCTTTACTTGAGAAGAATAAGGGGTAACTGTTAAAATTTTCAGTCCTCTAGCTCCATTGGTGCATCCTGTACGCGCGACACGTGCATAGCCAGCCAGACTCACTTGAAAACTTAAGAAATCTGTGTTGACAGTTTTGGTGACAGTTTTTATTGACGGTTTCTATATCTCCCCACTTTACTTGAAAAGAAATTGTATAAGAAACGCTGTTATATAAATGCGATTTTGAATGGATGATTAGCAGGAATGGTATTGAGATTTCTTGTGTTAAGCCCGGTATTCTTCAACGCTGAATTCCAAAGTCTCGAGGGTAATTTTCTGATATTGTCGTCTTGTGGATTTCCACAGGGACTGAAGTGACAAACTAATCAGGTTCGGTGGCGAACACCTCTGGTCAGTTGAGACAAATATGATTCTATGATTCAACAGCCGTGCTGTGTTACTGGCAAGTTAATCCGGTTGTCATGATCAAATGTTTCAAATGCTGTGAGGGTAGAAGTTGTATTTGTGAAGAGCATTGATTAATGCCTAAACCGCTTGGGAGTTACAAAGCAATATTGAGAAATAGTAATACCGGTTGGTATTTACGTAAGATAATTTGAATGAAGAACGAGTCCTCCTATTGTTATTTTTCCATTTATTCCGACTAAGCGCAAGACTACGTTTATAAAATACTATAAAATACAGTGCCCGTTCCAAAGGTGCATGATTCGAAGGGGTCGGACTCTATTGTGTGTGTGGAGCAGCCTGTCATAATGATCATGTAAAATAATTTCCCGTCCGTCCTACGAAACTACGACTTCGAAGTATTTTGGTTACGTCTCTCTAGTGTTGCCAATTTCTGTATCTAAATATATATAATTTAACGGACAGAATTCAAGGGAGATAATCTATAGAGATTATGAAGAAAAATCTATGATCTAGATCTTTTATTTATTTTTATTAGATTTCTCGAACAGCTGATCCAAAAAACTTCAAATTCGGCATTTAGAGTTGGGTATCTCGTATCAATGGCGCTTCATCATAAGAGCGGATGTTCACTTCATTTTGTTATGGAGATTTATCGTATAACTTGGGTTAAAACTCACCATGAATACGGAGTGAGACACAACTTCACCATCATCGGGAAGAACCAACTAACAGTATGTGACGACAGTGTGGACCGCGAGATCGAACCGGATCCCTCTGCCCAACCACAGCCGAAGAGACTTCGGGTGGCAGCATTGTTAAAACATCCGGGCTCCCCGTCCAGACACTTCGCATACGGGCACTTGAATCGTTCCTTAGTAGGATATAAGTGGCCGATTATGAGGAGTGAGGATAATTCGCTTTTGGCTGCGGTCTGACGAACGTTGTTGATGTAGAGTGATTCGAGAGAAAACAGTGCGTTTGCCGGTGTCGTGCGGAAGAGGTTCCCTACGAAGAGGCGTCCTGTGAAAGGGACTTTGTGCCCTGCGGTCCTCCCGTTTTAAAGAGTCTTTGTGCCCTGCGGTCCTCCCGTTTTAAAGAGACTTTTATACTACACGATAAATGCGCTGCTGATCAGAAGAGAAGCTCTGAACAGAGAGTTTCTCTTGATTTTGTTTTATTTGAGCAGAATACAAACGTCTGTATTGTCTTCAGGAGACCAAGAAAGATTTTGTAATGCTAGAACCCACTGAAAATAAATAGTTTAATAGTACAGAGTCTGTGTAAACGTATGGCAAGAGTAGAAGCCACCACTTCCTCTGTCTTTCTGTATATATAAACCTTGCAATAACCAGCGTTATATTCCCACAATACTTATAATGCAGTTATTTCCATAGTAGATATTCCATGAATATGCCAAGTCTTAAAGCTTGTTGAGCTAAATAAATAACCTATATGGAGGTATTTACTAAATTTAGCAAAGTATGGCAGAACATCATAATAAAGTGGTACCAGTGGGATAGAACTACCTAGTAATAGCTTGCGAAACTAACTAGCTAACAATATCTCTACAATACATGTCTATAAAAAAAGTATATACCCGTACCTTCAATAGTGTGGTTTTGATTAGTCTGGGCTTTGATGTAGTACATAAAGGTATTGTTGTATAAATGGTCACACGACATTTCCCGGTCGCAGTTTCCTGGTCACACTTTACCGCCGGTAATATCCTGCCCTTTATTTTCCCGGTCAAGCAGTTTACTCGCCGATGACATTTCCAAGTGGCATTTTCCAGGTCCCGCAGGTTACCCGCTAACGACATTTCCAGGTGGCATTTTCCCGGCCGCACATAAATACACGCACGCATACACGAATACAAACCCACGCACACACATATATGCATGCACATACACACACAGTAACATATGAAAGCACATAAACACATACACATACGCTCACAGACGCACACAAAAACACACGGACATACACGCATACTAACACATGTACATACACGCACACATTTACAAACATACTAATGTACATACACACATACACGGACACATACATACACACTAACACATGCACACAAATACACGCATTCATAAACACGTACACTAGCACACATATACACGCGCACACGTACATACACACTAACGCACATACACGAATGCACATACATGCATACAAAAATCGCACATACCCAGCTGCACGCACATACTCGCACACACATACACCAACGCATATAAATACACATTAACACATGCACATTAACACATGCACACACATATACATGCACGCGCCTACATGCACACACATACACGCAAGTGTATACACGCACACTAACACCTGTATTTGAGTACGACTGAGAAAATGCGACCGAGACATGTTACATATATATATATAATAATTTTACACGACAAATTTGTTTCACACTTATTAGTGAATCTTCAGGTGAGAAATGATCTTATACTTATAATTTATACTTGATCTAATATATACCCTTATTTTTTCTGCTAGTTTCCTACACCAGCGTTCTCAATTTAGAATTTCAAATTCATACATTACGGTTGATAGTGGTTATTTTTAAAACAAAAACATGGTATATCCGTTCGTTTTTAATATTTTAAATTTTAAATTATTACGGGTTTACTCGGAATGTGAATTCATATAATGTGTAACTAAATTATGTAAGTTATATATGGTGTTAAAAGCAATCATACTAAGTGTAGTTTTTGTAAATTTGCGTAATTTACGATTTATATATATATATCGATTTATATAAAATTGTCGTCCAGTTTATTGTTATCGAAATATTTTAATACACATTTCTGTTTGTGCCTGCACTTGGCTACCAATTCATTTGGTTTATTTAAAAGAAGTTGTCCATTTGGAAATTCGATAATATTTAATTTTTCTTTCAAACATAAGTAGCATTTTTGTACTGTATTTTTACAGTCCGGTGTTGTGGTAATAACTTCTCATCTGATAATAGGTCTTAGATTTTCATTTTTCAAATTCTAGAAATATTTGGACAATGATGTGCTGTTACTATAATTTGTATTATTAAACGATATTTTATGATTGTTATATCTGATTTTAAAACTGTTATTCGAGGCACTTTGTCGAATATTTTTCTCTATTGAATTCACAATCGTAATATAGATTACGTTAGAAGTGTTGCATTTATTCTTAATCGGTGTGTTGCTGTCTGGTCTATTCATGATTATTTTATTGTTATGTTTTTATATCATTTTAGCTATGTTTTTAGTACATGAATAGCTAACTTTAAGAGTGCTTCTATTGTGAAAAAGAAATTGGTGCATATGATTTCGTACTTATAGATTTCAAGATTGCAGGTACCGGAACAGCGCCCTCTGCAGGACAAACGGAAGTGACAAAAAAAGGCGGCAAAATTACAATTTTCAAGCCTTTTTATACGAGACGCCATGGAGAGAAGATTATAGTATAATCGGCGATCTGTACTTCTTCTTCTCTGGTCGTCGTGAGAGAAAGTGACGTTGAGAGAGAGAGAGAGAGAGGAAGAGATATATGATTCAGAGAAAGAGAGAGATAGAGAGAGAGACGATCATTTCTTCCGTGGCTGCGATGATGATGATGGTGATGATGATGATGACTCTCTGCCCGGGTCTGCCGACGGGAGCTGATCTTTCTGTGGAGGGAAAATCATTTCGGACAAAAACTCTCCCACGTGTGTGGAGAGAAAAGACGACAACATTCACGAATCTTCAACTTCAAATCTGGGGTTGTTTTTCCGCATATGCAGGTCAATTTCTGGGCTGGTCTGCGGGTTTCATCGAGGTACGGAAATTCTGTTGCATTTGGTTTTCTAAAAGAGTTGGTCACTTTTTAGGGCTACTACTACGAAAATCAAGCTGGTAACTATCTCTTTTATCCAGCCGTGTGAAAGAAACCATTTCGTCTCGGACCTGTTGCTCCGGATTCAAATCTCCCACTCGTCACTGCTTCTAACCGGCCCCTCACCCGCACCCTGACGGGCGGGGACGCCGTCTGGTGCGAACTCGTTTCAGGTCTCGACCCCAACTGCTTCCCGACCCCAACTGCCTCTAATCTACCCCTTTTATCTGCTCTTGGTCATGCGATCCCTCCTCTTTTCAAATCTTCAACGGTTTTTTGGTAACCCGATCCTCCAGTTGGTCACGTAGGCAGTTTAACACAGATTTCAAATCTGACCAGTTCCTATCCCAACAGCTACCTGTAACATGATCTGGGTGTATTTCGTTACATGATGTTCAATTTTTAGACAGTCGTTCGTCCGAGTTTCGTTATCGCACCTGGATGAAACCTGGGGCAGGAAGTTTCTACTTCATTACCTTAATCTACCGATACCCAGTCACTTAAAGTTACTTGATGAGACCTCGGAATCCGGAATGCATCAAATTCTCAACGACAAGGTAAGAGAATTTTCTGTCTTTTCTTTCTGACCTCTTCCAGGGGAATTATTTATTCCTTCATGTCTAGGCCCCCTCCCCTTACGTTTCGGAAGCAGTTACTGTCGTAAAATTATTTTCGATACTATTGAATATCTGATGCAAAATGTTATCGCTAGGGAAATATTTAGAAATCAAATTTTTAAAATGTTTTTCCAATATTGGTTTTTACTTTTAAATTGTAGGATGAGATAAACCAAATGATGTTTCTTTTAGGTCTGTTTTTGTTTATTTTGTCTTTGTATTCTAATGTGCAGATTAAATATATATGCACATATGTGTATGTGTGTGCATATGCGTGTATGCATATATGTGTGTGCGTGCGTGATTACCATGTTATCAATTAAATAAATCTGTAATTCAGAAAACAATATGGAATATTTCCTTTATCAGGGCCCGCTGATAAAAGTTTCCAAGTGGCTTTTAAAATTTATAGAAATTCAATTGTTCTCTAAACCGTTATTCAATGATGCGCATATTCTTTGTTATTCAAAATTCTGACTGGGAAAATGTTCCACTTCTTTTATAAACTAGTGAAAGAATTCAGATATATTTGAATTTCTATTAAACTATTTTCTAAGAAATAATAATAGCAAATTTGTTTCAGTTGAAGATTCCATATTTTCGAATGGTGGAAAGGGGGTACTTTTATCAGCAATTTTTTTACCCCTGAGTGAAAGAGTCAAGTGTTACGGAGAGCAAACCAAGAAAATCACACTGTTCATTATATTAGTGTAGTAACTTAGCATGAATTGGTATCAGACTATCTATACTTGGAGATCCGATGAGGATCGAACCTACAAACAACAGCCAGCAAGATTAGCTTACTGATCATTGCTATATGACGTCTGCACTGGTCTGTTCTCGTATGATCTACTCGTTAATCCCAGTGGAAAAGGATAACAGATATATTTGGATTGATATGTATTTCGATTTTATTTTAGAAAAGAATACTGAATTCGTTTACCGGGAATAGTACATAGTTTGAAACAGTAGGCAGGAAGTATATTTTCAGAAAGGTTTAGCTCTCCCCATTGGAGGAATCGCGTGTTACGACCAGCGAACCAAGAAAATCACACTGTCCATTATTAGAGTAGATTATATTAGCAAAGATTTAGGACAGAACAAATGTAATCACATATGCATATGGTAGTTTTCCTGACAATTGGTTGCGTAAATATGTCGAAACGCGAAAGATCGATCGGCAAGAAAATAAAAACGTGCAAAAGATTCAACGAATTGTGTGCTGTCGATAAATTGAGATGTACTGATTCCGAATATTCCTTTAGTTTTGCTCGTGGGTGCGTAGTTCCCGAGTTATAAGAGTACAACACACACAGACAGACACACCCAACAGCTTTATATATCCATATTAGTTATTTTTTGTTTTGTCTTTTTCGCTTTTCGCGAAGAATCGACTTATTAGAGTTTATATCGCATTGTATTGCACGGCATATTTTCCTTCTCCACTACTTTTGCAAATTATGAAAGAATATTATTAAACGGCTGAGATTTATTGGGCATGAAGAATTTTAATTTAAAATGATTTTTAATGTCTTAATACTTAAGGTCTTATGTGCATTTCTTGCAGTGGTGAGATCGCTTTCTTTCATTTAAAAAGATGAGAAAAACTGGGCTGCTTAGTCACTTAATAGAAACTGTCATGTGACCAACGTATTTTAGCAACATGCCCGTGTTGGGGGCGATCAATTGCAATATTGGAAAAAAGGGTTGATCAATGAATAAATTACTTCTCTCTCCTTTTGTTGGGCGGTGATCATTAAAAAAAGTCTGTATTTTCGGAAAAAAAAAACAAACGTGAACACTGCCAGACACAAAATAAGTGACCAATTTAGCATGAACTTATATTGTAAATTGGATTTCCCATATTTTGGGAGGGAATTTAAAAACAAAAGAAATCGTGTTTTCTGGACGTTAAAAAGAGTAAATGTTTATATTTTCATCCCTACATCTCCATTGGTGTGGCATAGTCAGCCAGCCAGCCAGCCAGCCAGCCAGACCCACTTGAAACCTGAAGAAACCTATGTTGATGTTGACTAAGCTGATGTTGACAGTTTTGGTTTACGGTTTTTAATGAAAATAGACATGCTTGTTTTATAATATTAAGATTGGAGAAACAAAAAAAAAGCACATGAGTAATTTTGTTGGGGCAATTTGGTCCTTTTCATAAGATGATGGGGATTACTTTTTGTCAAAATATTAGTTATGTTTCGTTTTATGTTTTAAGAACTTCATTGCTATGAATTGTGAAATATTAGGGTTGGCGAAGATATTAAAAAGTCGATTTAGTTTTCATAAGATATTGCGCTTTATATAACTATATCGATTGTTTTGCCTTATTGCTTATGCACGAAATGTTAATTTAATCCTGACTGCTTTTAGTTTTAGGCATCAAAATATGATTTATTTTTATGATTCCATGGAAATATGTGACACTGTCCCTCCATAACAGGTGAAGGGAAAATATGGTTATATCATATTTTACAGTTATATATGTGACCGCACAGTTTTATTCGATTTATTACGTAAAACTAAAAATCAAATTAACTGACACTGCCCCACCATAATAAGCAAAGGGAAAATATGATTATATCATACTTTAAAGTGTATATAAGTTTTGCAGTCTTAAAACATTTAAGATGTTGGAAATCTTAACCAAATATCTTTTTTATTTGTATTTATTCGTTTATTTCATTATATGTCAAGTAAGTAAATTATTCACTAATTAATGAGAAATGTTCAAAGGGATTTATGTTTTACACAGAATTAGCTCTTTCGTTTTAGTACTATAATTGAAATTTCCTTGTGGTGATTGATAACCAGTTGTTTACCATTGAACTGTTTCGGGGATTTAAAAACAAAACAGTTTACCATGGTTTGGACAACCAGGGTAAAATAACTGTGCTGTACTGATCAAGCCCCACCTTTTCATAAAATATTCGGCTTTATATAACTATATCGATTGTTCTGCCCTATTGCTTATGCACGAAATGTGATATATCTTGGCCTCAGAATTTCGTCATCATCAGCATCATCAGCCATTTAGCGTCCGTCGTTCGATATAGACCGTCCCCCTATATTTTCCAGACCTCTCGATCGTGATCGTCGCAGGGCCCAATTTATTTCCTTCCCCAACGCCGATTCTTACTGTGCAATTTCCCCTTACTTAAACGGACTGTAAGATTAACGCCTTTATTTCCGGGCTAAATCCTTCGCGAAAATCTTATTTCCCTGATCGACAGCAGTTAAGGATCGTAGATTAGCTGATAGAGAGCGACAAATTCGTCCCTTGATGAGCCACAATTTGCTGGTGTATCCCCCTTAAGCATCTCACCTCATTTTTCCAAATGGAAAGATCTTGACTCGGAATGAAGATTAATCGGATATGGCAAAAGAGGCTCAGTAAACGCAATTCCCCAGGGGCGCTATTTGGTTCAATATTGCTTATAACTGACGCTTAACATCACTTGGACGAACATTTGCCCTTTCCGATTCACTGTTCGCAAACTCACAAATAAAGACGATATTTCGACGCAATATATAGCATTCCTAGACACCCTTATTTACGTAGATGATAATTACAAACCACATTATACACTAAACCCATTGACACACACAACTATCTCCATGAAGAACTTAATAGAAATAGTGATCTACTTTATAAAACATTTTACATCACGGGGCTACCGACACAATTTGATGAAGGACCTAACTAACAGAGTGATTACAATCCCCAGAGAAGACACCCTACACGAAATACAGATTGAACCGCATACCGATCATAACGACATTTAACAACACCCTCCCCACATTAACTCGAATAATGATGCACCGCAGGGACATCCTAAAACTTAAACCGGAATTAAGTCAGATGTTCCAAGAACCAGATGTGGTCTCGTACCGTTGTCCCTAAAACATCAAAGATATGATAAGTAGCAATAATAATATAACCAATAATAGAGTCATTCAAAAACACCCACAATAAAAACCGTCAATTTTTGTCAGCCTTGCAACAGAAAGAACAGTATATATTGTAACTACTTTCTATCCACAGTCACATTCACCATTGCTACGACTAAGAAGACCTATAGGATCTATCATAATTCAAACTGAAGAAGCAGAAACGTCATCTACATCCTAAAATGCACCCTCTGCAATATACAATACATAGGTAAGGCCGAATCAGAATTCAATATTAGACTTAATAATTACAGACACAGAATAAAAATATTAAACCACAACCAACTACCTCCCGTAGAACAGCACTTCAGGCTAGCGGGCCACGATTTTAATAGAGACGCTAAATTCATTATCATTGAAAAAATTGATAAATACAGACACAACAAAAACATCGCAATATTGTAAAAACATGAAGACAGATGGATATCACGCTTACAGACCCTAGCACCGATAGGGCTAAACAGTAAATTATACCACCCGAACAACATTTAAAACAGACGGACAAAAACTAACTCTTCAGTACAATTCGAATAATAACTTAATTAACAACGATTCCACACATCCCATTTATGCACACACGGGATGTTTTTTCATATATACTCGATTATAATGTGTTTGAAAAATAGTGAAAACAATGGATAATCCATTATCTTTCAAAAAGATGTGGTAGACATAACAAATACCGTTCACTACTGATCTACCAAATATTTATGTCTTACACATAATAGAAATGATCAACACACACACACACACACACACACACACACATATATATATAGGAGATATATAGATAAATAGAATATATATATATTATTGTTCGGATTGAGATCCTCATCTTGGTTGTCATTTCCACAACGTTTCGGCCGATGTACCCTCCGGCCTTCTTCAGGTGAAAGCAACCTACAGATGACTCAACAGTCAGACGCTTTTTAACCAACGCTTTAGTTATCTAGGCCACCGTCCCAACTTGGACAAATGAGTATAGTATAGAAATCAACACCATATGGGAACCTCTAATAAAAAGACAACACAAGACATGAGGCTTATAAACCCACAAAACTAGACTCATTTGTCCAAGTTGGGACGGTGGCCTAGATAACTAAAGCGTTGGTTAAAAAGCGTCTGACTGTTCAATCCCAGTTGTGGGTTCAATCCCAGTTGTGGGTTCAATCCCAGGCAGGAGCACCACAACTGAAAAATAACCACAAAATAATTTCTAGAACATGGATAGTGGAATGAGGACAGTATACCCCCGTAGATCAAATAAAGGGTTCAGTTCAATAGTTCCGGTAAGTGACCGACAAAACTTGACACCTGAAGAAGGCCGAAACGTTGTGGAAATGACAACCAAGATGAGGATCTCAGTCAGAACAATAGTATCAGTAACTAACACCTCATCTCAGAAATACCGAACTCAGGTATGTAGGTAGGTATGTATGTATCACGCGCACATGCCGCACCAATAGAGCTAGAGTGCTTATTACGTCTAGAAAAAAATAATGATTCCAATTTAAGAGTAATTACCTGTAGTACTAAATGTTGCTACAAACTCCTAAATGCACAAGAAGAAAACCAGCAAGACCAACCTCAACAATAGCACTGACTTCCATTGAGAGTGACCTCATTCTCCTCGAGATATGGTAATTTTGCCAAATTAGCCAAGTCCATCATCCGAGCGCTCTTGATAGTTCAGTAATTAAAGTGTTGGTTATGTAAACCCCTGGAGGCGATCTCTATCTTCGTCAAATGAGCTAGTATAGTGGTCTTGTGCCAAAGTTGGCATCATCCACACATGTAATAATTAGCAGTGTTCGTACTCTGACGTAGTACAATAGAATGCTATGTTCTGATGACGTAATAAAAATGCTGAATTCAAAGAACTATACAAAAAATAAAAAGTAATAAAAACAAAAACAAAAAATAACAAAAATCCGTTAGTCTCGAAACTCACTGCGATGCAAATCTCAATTATCCACGTATATAACATGCAATGTGTGTATCTATATATTTCATATATGCCATCCTTTATGACGGCACGGGCAAAATTAGTTCATCAAATAATTGTAGCCTCTTGAAAGTTTGACTGTAAGTGATAAACAATATTTGTCAGCCATACATGTAAATCTAATGTATGACCGCTTTCAAGTAAAGTAATTCAGAGGCAGAAGAAAAAATGTACAAATTTTCTCTTTCAGTTGCCATGTCTTTTGATGTTGGATGACACAGTAGTCATATACCTTTCCCTGTGCATTGCTATTCATTCATAATGCAATCCAGTCCATTCTTTGATGTTATACTAGGGTCGGTCGAAAAGTAATGCCTGTTCTTCAACGCATATCAAAATGAACACATAAGTCTCAGGATCCCAAATCTAGTCTTCAAAATATACTCCTTCCTACTCAATCGTGGTATTCCACCTTTGAATGAGGGCATGCATAATCGCCTCGTAGAAGCTTCTTGTTTTGGGACCAGAAGGGAATCATAATGTTGGGGTTTATGCCCAATGGCACCACTATCAGTTCTGACTCCTACGTGAGCACATTGTCAAAACTCAGAGCAAGGCTTCTTCGAGCTAGGCCACCGTTGAAGATGAGCGATGTGCTTTTGCAACATTACAATGCAAGGCCTCACAGCAGCTTAAATACCAGACAATCGATCACAGCGCATGGCTGGACAACCTTGCCTCATCCAGCCAAAGGTCCTGACATGGCACCCTCAGACTTTCATCTGTTTTGGCCCTGTAGTAGGAACTCATAAGACAGCGGTTCTCCAATGATGATCTGAAAGAGGCAACTCGCACATGGCTAAGAAATCAGCCAAGAAGCTTCTACGAGGCGATTATACGTGCCTTTATTCAAAGGTGGAATACCACAACTGAGAAGGAAGGAGACTATGTTGAGGACTGGATTTGGAATTCTGATACTTTTGTGTTCATTCCGGTATGCTTTGCGTGTTTATACTATTAAATCTGTTGTAAGTAGGAGAACAGGCATTACATTTTTGACCGACCCTCGTACTAGTTACACCTTAGGCGACCTCTATTCTTCTTTCCGTCAATATATCCGTCTAGTAGTGTTCTGTAAATATAATTTAGTATTAATACGGACGTGTCCCAAATACCATAGTTCTATTTCTCTGAAGAGGTTGATCATGTTTCTCCTTTCATTCGTTCTTTGCAGCACTTCCTCGTTTGTTGTTTTCTCAGTCCATGACAGTTTCAACAGTTTCCTGACCACATCTCAAATGATTCTATACGTTTTTCAAATGTTGTTGTAACCGCCCATGTCTCTTCTCCGTAGTATAAGTTACTCCTCACATGTTGACTTCATTTCTTTCTAATAAGCGTGCCTATAGAAATCGAGCAAGTTACACGGTTCGAATAACAACACATTCATAATTTCCGCTTATTTAAAATTCTTTGATTCTTTTTACTGTCCGTTCAATATTTTCTGGTTGGTTTAGCAAAACACTTATCATAAAATCAAACTTTAAACAACATTCAATTTGCTTATTTAAAGAAGTAGCAAAAAAGAAAAGAAAAAACAAAAACAATGTAAAACAGAATGTGATTCGATAACACAAGAGACAGTGCTTATTACTTTCGTCTCAATAACTTTATTTCATTACTTCTCTGTCTCTGTCTGTCTGCCTCTGTCTGTCTATCTCTCTCACACAAGTACATACACATATATACACCGATCTATATTTTGGAAACCAGTGTAGGTCTACCTATGTTGAAATCTGAGCGTGAAAAATTATATATATATATTCCATATTGAAACCAAAATGTTTGGAGCTGACAACGTTCGTTTCGCTGCTTTAGCAGTCTTGTCAAATCAGCAACTGAATGATTTTTTCTTTTTGTGATCTAGGAATGTGTTCCCTCTTCCAAACTTGACCTGGTCAATTCTTTTGATGTTCCTTTCTCCTCCTCTTTTTTTATGGGTTTAGATAACATTTCCGTGAAGTTGGTAGATGATAGTAGTAACTTATGAAAGACTATGTATATATCCATGTCTATGCTCACATATACATACATGCGCGCACGCACACACACACACACACACACACACACACACACACACACACTTTTATCTTTTACCATACACTGGTTTCCAAAATATAGATTTTTTATTGATCTAAATTTAGATATGAAATATCTAAATTGGAAAGACTAAAAGAAGTAACCGAAATAATTTGAAACCGTAGTTTCGTTCGACGGACGGAAACTTATTTTACATGACAATTAGGGCAGGCTGCTCCACACACCACAAAGTCCGGGACCTTCCAAACATTCACCATTGGAACGGGTACTGCCCTAGTCTAGCTACATTTGATGAAATATCTGTATATGTGCATGTATGTACCGTGATTACTCGACAAGTGGGCATTGTACAAAGTTGACATTCGCCAGATATATTAGTCAGAACACAAGGCATTGCAGTGTCTAGTTTGAAGTTGTTTGGGTCAACGGTTCTCGAGAAATTCAATGGGCGGCAATTACTCGACCACAATCCATTGTCTGAAGTTGACATTTTCCAGATATATTAGTTAGCACATGAGGCAATACAATGTCGAGATTGAAATTCTTTGGATTAGTGGTCATTGATCTTTCTTCATAGTTTCTAAACAGTATCTCCCTTGACTTCGCTCTTTAGAATTATATGAATTTAGATCTAGAAGATCTAAATTGAAAACACTGAAAAGAAGTAACCGAAATACTTTGAAGTCGTAGTTTCATACGACGGACGGAACATTATTTTTCATATTTCACAATTATTGCAGGCTGCCTCACACGCCATAATGTCCGGACCCTTCCCGACACGCACGTTTGGCACTAACCTAATTCAGTAAAAACAATAATAAAATAGTTTTCGGGATAATGGCAACATATGTCTCTCAATCTATACGTTATTTATTTAAAAACAATTTATATCGTTCCCCCAAAGATTGTGTTTGACGAAAGACTTATTTAGTTTAGCGTTTAGGATTTTGAACAGCAACAACAACATCAATCTTGAAAAGAAAATAGAGTGAAAGTTTCGTGAAAACAATTCTTGAGTTCGTATATATATATAGTTTAAGGAAAACGTAAAAAAAAAAGGAAATAGCCAAGCTTGGGTTTAAATGTATTTATGTTGGTGTTTTGACATAAAATAGTAATTATTAGCCTTTACCAGTTTCAACGTGTGTGTTTTCAAAAGGCACCGAAAATGTCTGCTATACTGGGGTAATATATACTGCTTCTGTTGGTCAGTCAGATGGCATTGGTCCTCATACTGTAATTGATATCTGTGTTTGGTGGATGTGTTCACTTGGTTGGTCACAGCTATGCCTTGGTTTAAATTGTAGAACTGCCCTGGGGGTTGTAGTTTCTGACAGGTGCCGAGGGCGTCAGAATAAAGAGTAAAAAGCGAACACTATTGACCCATTACAGAGTTGTACAATACTGATTCGTTACACCATACTTCTCAAATGGGTGACAGAACTACACCGTTTATATACCATTTATTTTTGAACACCAGTTAGTTCTCTTTGTTTCTATTTTATGTTCAGTAGTTTAATTTTTAATAAATTCATATATAATTATGCAATTGCAAATCGTATGTTTTCATCAATAATTTAAGCAGTAATTATAGAGTTTATTTATAATATTATATTATATTGCCTAATATACTCCCATTTAGCTTTTATAAGAAAAATAAAACACCAATTTTTGTAAATATTTCGATCCGTAATTTAAATAGATATCTTAGATTATTTCCCTTTGATCTTTCAATTTGAAATCGGATATTAACGTTTTTGGTTTTTGCCCAGTATTATGTCTAGACAGATGTTTTCTGGCATGTTTTTCATACGAAATTATTCAAAGTTCGCATTATTAATCAATATTATCAAACTAGTAATAGTTCTACTTTATTAAAGGGTGAGGCATAGTATTATGTTTTAATTACCAATTTAACAAATTAAAAACTACATTTATTTGCTCATTGTTTAGTCTGTATGATGACAGGTTGATGATTTTAGGTTTTTGATCACTTAGATTAATTCTCTTACCTGATTTGCGTTCCCTAAAAAAATAGTTCTTTTTTTCTACTACGTCTTCCTTTCTTAGGAACTTTCTGTTTCGGAAGTGTTGGCCGATGTATAGTGTATGGCCTGTATCTCCATGATATTGCTTGTCATTGTACGTTCTTGTTTTGTAGTTCCTGCTTTGATTTGTATGTGTTATTGTGTTGGGGTAGTTGTGTTTATCTTGTCTGGTATTATGACGGGTGTCGTTCTGTTGTCTGTCATTTCTGTATTGTGCTTCCAGTATCACAAGCCTTTTTTGCAGTTGATCTGTTTTATTATGCGGATGTTGTTGACAAGAATTTGGCGTATGGGAATTTGGAAGTGTATGTGTTTGTTAAGGTGGGTTATTATAGCGCTCTGATCTGAGAGATGGCAGGTAAGGCGTCTAGATAGAGTGGTTGTAGTTCGTCCGATATAAGAATTCGATGGTTGTTGATGGGAGACATAATCTCCTAAACGGCATTGGTCTGATTAATGGGTGTGTTTTTTCGACGGCAGGGTTTGTTGTTAATAACAAGGTTAGAAGTATTTAGTTTTTATAGTAAATAATTAATTATTATATATATATGAGGGCTGTCCAAAAAGAAACCGAACTTTTGGAACAGCGCACCAATGAGACGTTTTACCGAGTTTCATTGGTGCGCTGTTGAGTTGTGTTTCTTTTTGGACAACCCTCGTATATATATATAGTTAGATATCTTAAATAAGTCCTTTCCTTAAGCCAAAACAATTTCCCTTCACAATCCACATCGTTTAAGTGGTTCGCTAATTTCCTCATGACAATTTCCTATTCTGAACCCTCATAGGGAATTCTTCTCTGCAATGTGTCGATAGAGAACCAAACAGACAAAGGGAGTTTGTGATTATAGACTCACTAGATCTACGCTGTTGGCAATCGAAGAAAGTCATATCAATGAGATTTTATTCCCATTCAATTTGAACATATAATCTTGCTTACCCACCTCTTTGTCACTCACCGTTCGTTTCAGGGCCTTTCAGTTAATAAACGATTAAATATTAATCATCTGAATTATTATATTTCCGTGGCACATATTGTTAATGGTAATCAGGAAACAGTGTTACGGTCAAATCGCGTTGGTCACACCGGTTCACGTACGATCACCGAAGTTGAACAACGTCGAGTCTAGGCAGTACCTAAATGGATGACCAACATGGTATACCAGGTTGCCGTAAGCAGCTGGGGATCATGTAGAGCGCCTCCCGTGGCGATTCCGTTAATCCTCATAAGGCGGACACCGATCTCTACAGTACACGCAATAACGCAAGCCAAAGCCCCCGAATCCTCAGACTGGACTGGCTGAGAGTGACAAGAAATGAATGAAACAGGAAACAAAGGGTGGAAGGATACATACAATCTAAGCACCAATAGAAAATAATCCAAGACATATTTTATAGAAATAAAGAATAGATAGATTTAGTCTCATTTTTGTTGCACCGGAGTTAGGAGTTTGCTTTCATTAATTCCGAACAAAATGTAATTTATAAGAACTCTTTTCGGGTGTAGGTGTGCGTCTTAACAGAGTTTGAAAAAAAGATATTGAAGTAAATACGAAGAAAAGAGAAGAAAAACGACAAGACGGGCTGCTGCAGGGTCAAACTCCACTCCTACTTCTATTCTGACTGAAGATGATTACTGTAACTGTTGTTACTCGATTAGTAGAATAATAATAAGAAGAAAAACATCATTCACGGCAACATTCTTCGGTAAAAGCCAGGTGGGTGCGAAGTAAGAGCAAATCTCTCAAAAGTACCAGTATGTTTCTCGGTAACTTCGTCAAATCGGTAATTATGAGCTGATATTATTTTGTTTACTTATGATTAGTGGTGCATTACTAAAAGAAGAAGCAAGGGAACGCAGGGCTGCTCGTTCTAGCGAGCAAGGCGATCCGGTGAACAAAGCAAGCTTGTACACCAGGGTGGTTCGGTGGGTGCATTTTAGAGGTACCTTGATTAAATATATATATATAT
>VCCN01003834.1:891377-903800 GCA_006491835.1 Architeuthis dux | reverse complement strand
CGTGCTTGTTATCCTTTTGTCACTTGATGTACTGTTACAGTTTTCACTGTTGTGCAGTTTCTAAAACCCACTGTCTTTCTTTGAAAATCCTTGCTTCCAGACACTCCAAAATTCGAGAAGTATTTATTAGAAGGATCAATAAGCCAAATACGGATTAATTGCTATATCTTGAACTCATTATCAAATTTATCAATCAAAGATTTGTAATCGATAAAGCATGCACTCATATTGCCTCACTAAAAGCCTATTTGGAGGAGACTTAAAAAAACAACGTTTCTTAGACATAATAAGGAGTAAATGTTTAGGTTTTCAGCATTATAGCTCCATTAATGCGGCTGTACGCGTGATCGATACATATCCAGCCAGCAAGCCAGACTTGCTTAAACAATGAAGAAACCTATATTGACACTTTCGGTTGAAAATGTGTCAGCTACACAAATAAGGTAGAGCAAAAGCTATATGTAAATTTTAAAATATGGATCAGGGTCCAAACGACAACCAAGTGACTGCAACACAAAAAAGTGAGGTATAGAGAAGGAAGTCGAAGAAAACAACTAAAAGATTAGGGAAGATAGAGGGGTATGAAATAACAGAGTGATCTTATTCCCACAAGACTATATAGAACTGTCCCAAGCACTTTATTCACTCGAAAATGTAGGACAGCTGAATCGCCCACACCTGGGGCATTTACATCGCTAATCTCTTATGGAGAATAATGGATGGTTCTAAATTTAGGATAACACTATTGATATCTATATGCTGATTCCG
The DNA here is from genome assembly GCA_006491835.1 of Architeuthis dux. Lineage (NCBI taxonomy): Eukaryota > Metazoa > Mollusca > Cephalopoda > Oegopsida > Architeuthidae > Architeuthis > Architeuthis dux. The sequence goes on along the minus strand of VCCN01003834.1, from coordinate 903,032 downwards.
GTAGCAAGTGTCAAATCTATGTGCGGATTGTTTATTGCTTCTAAGCAACTGTCTCCCCTGCCAACATATTTAAAAAATTGTATGTGGAACAGTACCTTTTCTGGCTATAAGTAACAAAGTTATCCTTTTGAAATGTTCACTCCTAATTTCTACCCGTATTTCCTAACTAGACAAGCTATGGTTAAGTACATTCAACCATACATACTATGCTTGGGGATTTTCATCAGCAGGTTACAGAAGTAGAATCGCTTCAAACAAATCTCAATTCAATCTTGTGTAGAGAATTGTAAACTCTGTGATTTCAAGAAGTATAACTGTTTCGGATTCCGATTTTTTTGAAAGGTATGAATCTAATATCCCCCAAAACATATTGCTCTCTTGCTTGCACTCACTCATGTCACGATATGTCATGGAACAAATGAAGTTACATGAGTACATGGGCAATCCAAGAGATTCTTCGGTAGTTTGTTTCTCTTGGGGTATATCGTCATTATCAGAGGTCCCCAACCGCCGGGTAGCGGACCAGTACCCGGCCGCAAAGCATGTGCTTTTGAAATGCTGACTCCTAATGATGTGTAATGTAATTTTTACAGACAGGACATTTATATCAGATGATCATTCTCGGCGTATGTTTGTTCTTATTTCCCAACGTCTTTTTTAGGTTTCTCGATAGCTTTAATGAGGCTTCTGACTCAGCTATTCAATTTGATTTGCACTGCGGAAGAAATTTGTGATTTATTTAATAAAGCCTAGGAAATGAATAATGGGAGAGAAACCAGTGCAAGATATTTGAAATTTGATCTTTGCAAACAGTTTTAATTCATTTTACAATTTTAATGGAATAAACACACACAACTGAAATACACACAACATACTGAAATAAACATAAGTGTTTAATTAGCATGTGGAGAAAACACCTGCGAGCTTGAAAAGTTAATGATTTTAGATAGATTGGACCTGGAGATGTTGTTAATTAATTAGCCAATTTCTATTTGCCGGAATCTGTTCATTTTTTCGGGGAAGGATCTGCTGATAGTCATTAAACGAAATGATGGGTGGGGGGATCGTGCTCAATGAGCTACAAAGGTTCCAAGAATCTAACTATGTGAAGATATTTGATTTTTAGAATGACACGAATTCGTTAATGAAGACAAAACAATCTTAAAATATGTGTCCATGTGCAATTTGAATCATATGGTCAATAATCTTTTTCTTGTTAAATTCAAAGTGTATTTTGGATCATTGGAGTTTCGTCTTATAAATATCGTTTTCAATAATATTAGAAACCGTCAACGAAAACTGTCAACATAGGTTTCATCAGTTTTACATTTGGTCTGGCTGGCTATGTATGTATCACGCATACAGGCCGCACCAATGGAGCTAGAGGGCTGAAAATTTCAATATGTATTCCTTGTCAAGAAAAAAACTTTTAAAAAAAGATCTCCCCTCCTAAATAGTTTTGATTGTGGTTCAATTTGCAATGCAAGTATATGCTAAATTGATCCCTTAGTTTGTATCCTGCAGCGTCCACGTTTGTTTTATAAAAAGAATTCAGACTCTTTCAGTGATCACTGCCCAACAAAAGGCGAGAGAAGTAACTCATTCATTGATCACCCCTTTTTCCAATTCTTTAATTGATCACGACGAAAACGACATGCTGTCAAAAGACATTGTGGCGGTTTCTATTGATTGACTAACCAGACCTGTGTAAATTCTAGACATATTTGAACCCAAGGCATCACTTTTACAAAGATTATATTGAGGAAAATTATATTGCTATTACTTTTAAAACTTATGTTATAGCTTGAAGCTTCTGAGTCCACTTTGATAGGGAAGAGGCCTTTAGGTGCATTTATATGCTGGTAAAATATGTTATAATCCGTAGACAATAAGTTCTGTACAAATGATTGTTTACTTAGTATTACTAAGACACTTCATATAAACACAAATAAACTCTGATATCGAGATAAACTGAAGATGTTTTCCCTCATCCACAAAGGAGGAGATCCTAGGGAGTCAGAAAATAGTTGCGTCTTGAAACGGATAGACACAGAGAGATGGGCAGATACAACTCAATATCCCACTCATTTCAGACTGGGATATGAAGTTGCTTTGTCTTTTCAACATTGTATTTACAAACATTGAATATATCAGAAGTTGCTTTGGTTCAAAGACTCTGGCTCAGTGGAAGAAACAACTAGGCGACATCGCAAGGACGAATTAACTGAGAAGAATCAACTGTAACACTAGTTTAAGTAAACCAGTGTATACTAATAATTCCTCATCTCTGAGATCCAGATAAGAAGGCAGTCTATATTTATGACTAAGATTTAACTTATTTTGAGTTCCAACAAACAGACAACATACACAACACACAAAATAGGATCTCTTTGTTATTTCATTCTCCCCTATCTTCCTCAATCTTTGAGTTGTTTTCTTCGGCTTCCTTCTCTATACCTCACTTTATTAAGTCTCATTTCAAAAGATTGGCCCTCAAACTGAGAACCATGTAACGTGAACAGGAGATTGCATTTTCTGAAATATCTAATACATACCTATTTCATATAATGCAATCTCCAAATCAAATATGGTGTAAAGCGACCGTTTCGTGATATATATAAAAGCTACCTGAACAATGTCTTTTGGAATTAGTAGAATCTGGTTACGGCTAAATCGCGTTGGATACGCCGTTCTGGTACGATCACCAAAGTTAAGCAACGTCAAGCCTGGTTAGTACCAAGATGGGTGACCATTTGGGGATACCAGGTGCTGTAAGCAGCTGGGAATCATGTAGAGAGCCTCCCGTGGCGATCCTGTTAATTCCTCCTAGGAGGAGACCGATCTCTACACTACAGTCAATAACGCAGTCTAAAGGCCCACCCACACATAACCCCCCGGGCTGCGAGCAGTAGGAAATGGATGAATGAAGCAGAACCCGAAGAGAGGGCTGTGTAAATTCACCGGATATTCCATCATGTCTAAATCCGGACTATGAAAAATGAAGGAATAAGAAAGTTAATCTGATCTTTTGGCACCAGCGGGAAAAAAGCCGGGGCTATCATTCGGTATAGGTGTTTGTCGTCGTTGTATCGTTTTTCTCAATTGGATCACTTCGTTATTCCATAATATATTTCAATGAAACGTTGTGGACAGATTCGACCTTGGCGATGGTAAGTTATGGCCGATCCAATTGTTTGTTTACATTTTATAAGCAAAAACGGTTTTGTTTACAATTGGGAAAATTTCTCAAATCTTTACCGATTTTATTGAAATCTGGCTATAATGTTCACAAAACTACACAAATTGAAAAATGGTGAGTTACGGTCGATTCGATTCTTTGTTTATATTTTATATGTAAATAACCATATGTCAACATGCAAAAAATATCGAACTTTGGAACTGCTGACCCGTTTAGAATGAAAATTGTTATACAGGTTCTTCGGCATCTAATTACTGAAAATATATAACGTTTTTAAGAATTCTATAGTTTGAATAAAAGAAAAATGGTTATCTCGGGGTTAATGGTCCTAATAAACAACTATTTGCCCCCCGCGCTCCGTCTCTCTATTTCATCCTATGTCTGCCGGGGACTTTTATGCTTTTAAGCTTTGTTCAAAACTAAAATCCACCTTTACCGATGCCTGAACTGATCACTAATATTACTTACTCTACCTCAGATAGGTACAATGGAGTCACAACAAAGTGAGGTATAGAGAAGGAAGCCGAAGAAAACAACTCAAAAATAAAGGAAGATAGAGGAGTATGAACTAAGAGAGTGATACTATTCTCACAAGACTATATAGACATGTTCCAAGCAGTTTATTCAACGTTGAACACAGATATCACTCGAAAATGTAGGACAGTTGAATCGCCCACACCTGGGGCATTTACAGCGCTAATCTTTCATGGAGAATAATGGATGGTTCTAAATTTAGGATAACACTATTGATATCTATATGTTGATTCCGGTAGCGAGTGTCAAATTTATGTGCGGATTGTTTATTGCTTCTAAGCAACTGTCTCCCCTGCCAACACGCCATGCGCCAATGTATCAGGGTAAGACCCATTGCCCCACATCTCTTAGGCCTCCCCCAATTAAGTGTATGTCCAACAACGGACTTTAAAGGCTAATAAAAAAAGCATCTGACCAATCCTCTTTAATAGTGTATTTAAAAAATGTATGTGGAACAGTACCTTTTCTGGCTATAAGTAACACAGTATTCCTTTTGAAATGTTCATAATAAAAAAAAAGAATCTTCTTTAAGAGTATATTTAAAAAGGTTATGTGGAACAATGTTATCCTTTTGAATTGTTCACTCCTAATTTCTACCCGTATTTCCTAACTAGACTAGCTATGGTTAAGTACATCCAACCATAAATATTATACTTGAGGATTTTCATCAGCAAGTTACAGAAGTAAAAACGCTTCAAACAAATCTCAATGCAATCTTGTCTAGAGAATTGTAAACTCTGTGGTTACAAGAAGCATAACTGTTTCAGATTTCAATTTCAGGGGATAGAATCCTTTTGATTATGTTCCGTTTGGAAAGGCATGAATCTAATATCCTCTGAAATATATATCGGAATCTTTGCACTCACATATGACGATATTCCATGGAATAAGTGAAGTTACATGAATACATGAATACAATCCAAGAGATTATGACGGAGTTTGTTTCTCTTATCAGTGGTCCCCAACCATCGGGCCGCAGATTAGTACCGAGCCGCAAAGCATGTGCTACCAGGCCGCGAGGAAACCATATACATTGGCAATATTTTTTCTTTTAAATAAAAAAAGTTCATTTCCTTAGATCATAATATTAAATTCGTAAGATAAATCCTTTTAGAAACGAAATTGAGCGTATTAGCCTCTTAGAAGTGACTTATAGTTGACTTATATAACGGTCGTGATTAACACCCTCCCCCCGTCGGCGAGTCCACAAGAATACTGTCAATAATCGCGGTGCACACAGCCACACATTTTTTCAATTGTAGCTAGACGTCTCAAATTTAACAATAATTGACTTATAATTATTTTTAAAATTCAGTAACAAGAATATCTACATTGTAGATGTATCCAGACCAGCAACTTACAATATGATATTAGGGGAGAACAAACATAATTGTGCCAAAGCCTTTCGAGATATTCACCTTTTATGGAATAGGAACAGGTCATTTTAGCTATGTCAGAAATATAATAAAAGAGACATGAGGTCCACGGCCCCATAAAGGTAGGGGACAATGTTTCTTCTAGTTTTTCTTAAGTCAGTGTGTGCAGAAATCTTTTGTTGTGCAAATCCTTTCCTGCGACAAAAGTATGGGCGCACTTTTGAATTCGACATAGTGAATCAATATTTTATCAATAAAAACTTAGCTTAGAAGGAACTATGGTTTGGGACCCCTGATCATTATGCCTTGTGCCAAACTAAGAGTACTGAGCGCTCCATGAATGAAGCAATGTTCCATAATTGCCTTCCTAACACAAATATCGACATTAACAACCTACTCTCTTAATAATTATCTTTTGAAGATATCGCCGCAGATATTTACTCTGTCCATTGTTAGTGATTACTGATGTTGGCTAACCCATCGATCAAGATGATTCCTTACCATAGCAGTCTATTACCACTACGGCGGCGTGTTCTGTTACCAGACACGGCTCCGAATAATCTTTATTGCAAATGCACTCAGACTGTGTTATACATAAAGATTCAGCAAATGGGAAAAATAGGTTTATTTAGACACATTTCCTCGAGAAAATGACGCTTGAAGACGAAGAAGGGTTATTAACTCATTTCTATCAAATGAATGCTTCATTTGAGATAGAGATTGGTACTTAAGAAACGAATTATCATAAATAAACATTGAAATCACTTGATGAAACACTATAAATAGCTATGTTTTGTTGCAAGTTTCTCACAGCCACAAATGTTCTGAAAAATAAATAGGTGATGATTATTATATCAGTAAATATTTATTTGATTTTATCCAATGAATTATTCCCAAGTCAGATTTGCTTGGGTGGTTCTCATGGAGGCGAGAGATTTCAAGTCTCCAAAGAACCTCAGTCTCTTTTATTATATTTCTGACATATTCCATAAAAGGTGAATATCTCGAAAGGCTTTGGAACAATTATGTATGTTCTCCCCTAATATCATCTTGTAAGTTGCTTGTATGGATGCATCTACAATGTAGATATTCTTCTTTTTGAATTTTAAAAATAATTATAAGTCAATCATTGTTAAATCTGAGACGTCTAACTACAATTGAAAAAAATGTGTGGCTGTGTACACCGCGATTACTCGATAACTGTTGTACGAAGTTGACAATTGCGAGATATATTAATCAGCACAGAAGGCAGTGCAGTGTCGAGTTTGAAGTCCTTTGGATCAGCGGTTCTCGCGAAATCTAATTAAAAAAATAAGAATTATCTAAATTTAGATATAAGATATTCCAGACATGCACCTTTGAAACGGGCACTGTCCTAGTTTAAGTTAATACAACTTTCTGTAAATTAATGATCAGTTCAACGGTAGAAGTATATTACCTGTGTGTCCACATTGCACACTGATGCAGAAAGCAAGGGTAGATTCCACTCTGTCAGTGTACAAGGTATTTCATCTTGCATACAATGGAACGAAGTTCTCTGAACTATGAATCTTTACTGTTTAAGAGAATAAAATAAAACGTAAACGCAACAGAAAACACCGAATGACATTATGTGGACTTAAACATTGGTTAGTTAGTGGAGTCCCGCATCGCCATCGACGGAAGACGATACCCCTCCAGCTCTCGTGATGCTGTCTACCAGTCTCATTGATATTGATTTCCTCTTGGATGTCCATTTCTTGTAAATATATTACATCTAGTTGTTTTTTTCTGTATTCTGCTGTCGAATGCCTCGCAAATTAAATGTCGCAAGTCGGAGTTCAATGTCTCTCATTCTGTTGATCTGGGGTTCTTGTCTTAGTCTGACCTGTTGTCGAACTTTCGATAACTCAATAGACTCATAATTGATAAGTAGACGATTGATTCAACGGTCAATGAAGAGGACACTATCTTGCACAAACAATTCGAAAATATAAGAAGTGAAACATTTTTCTGACAATACAATTTAAACATTTTCTTTTACCTTTCTTCTTAATTTCTCTTAATTTTACAGGATTGATATCAATATGCTCTTTGATTATCGTTTTTAGGCAAGAAGAAAAATTATCGCAATGTTAAATTAACGATTTTAAAATCCGACACGTATTCTCCTTTCTTGGAGGAATATTACGTCTAGTTGGTATTTTTGTATGCCCTGGCTTAGTTGGTTTTTCAGTATTTTGTTGTTAATGCCTTGCATTCTGTATATCTAATGTACTTACCCTAATCTGATGGTCTTTGCCTCCTCGAGAACTCCTTAGACTGACTGGTTATTTACCGGCCAATTAAGTGGCGCGTTAAACATTATGCATTTATATATTTGATTCTAACGCTAGTAATCTTGTAGCGTTTATTTATTTCTGCCAACGAAGGTGGAAGATGTATATATATATATTCACTCGTGTCTGTCCATTTGTCCACACGATATCTACAAAAGTTCTCAATGAATTTTAATTTCATGAATTTTAGTGAGATTTGTGGCACCATGGGCCATGAGCTAAGAAAGAAGTGATTAAAATTGTGGGCGGATACAGAAATCTATTTTTGATTGAAAGTTATAAGTATTATTCTGCAGGAGAACTGGTTAAAACGAGCAGTTAATACAATGGCTAAATTTCAATTTCAAGGGAATTAATTCAATATCTTTAAAGTTCTCTCCCTCATTTTAAAAGTATTTTATTTACATTAAGTCTTTGGCAGTGGTGTGCACTCTCTGGGTGCTTTCTGGTCTGGTTTAGAGCCTCTGGGCGTTTTGGAGCCTGTTTAATAATCCTGTCCCAAGATTACATTTACTGTTGGCTCAACAAGAGAAAGCAAGTGACCAATTGCCAAACTCATCAGTCACGCTAGGGTGGAATAGAGGTGAGGTGTAAACGAACCAAGAATCATTTTAATCTTTGCTATTAGTAATCATTCAGCGCCCCCACTTCAACCCCAGCGCCTGCTTCCTTGCGACTTGCCAATCACATACGGATGATAAGGTACGAATCCCTCACCTCCAGAACCCAGTCCCATCGTCGAAACATTCAAGACTATGGTAGGAAAACCATCTAGTCCACAATCCATAGACTTTGGCCTATAAAGTATACTTGAACTTTCCTTGTAAAATACTGGAATACCTATAAACTAATTACTTTTATGATAAAATAAAGTGTATTTTTTAATTCCTCATCTCTGAAAACCATGATTCATCCCTTTAAAGTACTCAGATATGTCAATTGGGAGACGAGATATAACATTCTGTTTTTTTCGTATGTGCTGCCGACCATTTCGTTTTATGCAAATGAAGTAGTTCTTCCCAACTTTTTTCTGAAAGAGTACTAAGGAACATCTTCGTACCCTACTCATAGGATCATGGGTGTGCGTGCACGGTAGGCCCTGCTGGCCCCCGTACTAATCTATTTCGGTATGAGTAGCAGTTTATCCATTTTCATTTGTCTGCGCTATCAATAGCAATGCATTTGAAATAAAATATAGGTGACACATTGTAGCTGGAGCCTCGCCGCTGGACAGTCATTTGGGTAGATTTCAAATATTTATTCGACTCAATCCATCAACCGCCTCACACAGAGAATGAATCAGTTACTGCGCCAATAATGGCTGTAACCTATAAGTAATGTATGGCGATTTCTGGCGCGAAGACCCTGTCTTAATAATTCACGAGCCAAACTTCACTGCCAATTGATGATACGTTATTGCTTCCACTATGTATATGGCGTACAAAGAGTTTGAAAATACCAATCTAATGGGAATGGGATAGGATAAGAAATTTCCAAATAAGAAACGAGTTTATCCGTTCAGTCTATCAGACTTCCGAAAATTTATCTATATTGGGGAAAGGTCTCCTTAAATTTACTAAATTAAATATAGAAATGTCCAGCCTCATCAAGCTATATTATATTTATCATATATCAAGACAAGATATTCTGACAACACGACATGGGGTCGTCCATAACCCCCATTTCTTACTTGGGGAAAGTTTATGTCCAACAACGGACCTTACAAAAGATGATTAAAAAAGACAAGAACGCTGGTAAATACCAGTGAAAGAAATTAACGCCTAACTCTAAAAAGTAATAATTTAAAGAAATCGACTAAAAGGAAAATTATTAGCAACAACAGTTGAGAAAGATGGCAACAGCAGTAATTGTTCTAAAAAAAGTTTATTTCGTTAGTTCAATGTTTGCCTGATGAATTGTTGATGTAAGTTGGTCGAAAGTTGTAGAAGAAAGACAGTTTCTCTTGCTTTTTAATTTGAATAAAAAACTGCAATCGTTTAAAACATTTTAACGGACAGTTGAACTCCTTCTTGTTGTTTGTGTTGTTAACACGACGTTTCGGTCGATCAATTCATCGGCCTTCTTCAGGTGTAATATCCGAATGTGATGGGGTAAACCGAAGTTTTTAATTTAAAAAGAGGTAACACTTATAACGTAGGATTCGAGTGTTTCTTTATTCTTGTCTTGTCGCGTTTGGGCCTACTGAGCAGCGGAAGCCACATCGGATTGAACTCCGCACTTGTCTGACTAATGGATTCAGTCGACATGCTGATATGTGCTGCCTCTTTGATTTTTCACTGTTTCCAACAGCTTTCTCTGACAATAATGTCAAAGTGGTCGCCTTTCTCTCTCCATATATGATTAGCTATTCTAGATTTCTATCTCACCTTTGATTATGGCTTTTGAGTGTCTTTCAAGTCGGACTTTGAAGGGGCGGCCTGTTTCCCCAGCGTAGATTTCCCCACATATCTCGGAGTTATACATAATAAAAGTTACGTAGAATTAGGAAACGTTCTATGTGTGCGTGTACGTATGTTCATAGACACTTGCCTCTATAAATATATACGCACAATATTTATAATAAAATAACCTAAGCGATTTCAATTCTGAGTTGCTAAATCAGAGCAGTACTATTGATAGGCACCAAGCAAGCTCCCTACATTGTTAGTTTTTTTGTCAGTATACTCTCCAACCTTCATAAGGTATATATCGCATATACAAAACTTCAAGGAACTTTTGAATTGAACCACTTATTCTGCTTAATAATAGGTTTATCTTGTGATCTATTCATCATCATCATCAGCAGCAGCCTTTTGTTGGACATCGACCTTCCCCAAGATTTGCCAGACCTCTCGGTCGTGGGCGTCGCGGAGCCAATATTTTCTGAACATGTCTAAATCGTCACGCCATCTTAGTTTTTTGCCGGTCACAATTTCGTGTATGATCTCTGAGGATCCACTCCAACTCATTATACTACTATTTTGTGAAGTGTATAAAGACCGATATTTTCGAGCCGGTATGTTTTCTCTTCTAGTTGATCTCCCGATGGGCCATAATATTCACTAACAAGGGGCTGACGTGGCAGTGACCTTCTTTGCGATAACAAAGAAATAAAACGATCAGGATATTAGTCCAAATAAATCATCGAGACATAATAATCGCTCAGCTGGAAAAATCAGACGCGACTAAGCTAAGCAAATACACGCCTTATCTTGTTGAGGTACCGATTACTGTTCCCTAGTAGTAGAGTGCTCGCATCTGGTTCGGTCATACAACAGACTTTACCAAATGGTGCTCAATGCATCTCTGCTAAGCACTCAACATAAAGAGTGGGATCGAGATTACTTGAAGTGGGGTGGATTCCGTCAGGTTATCTCACCCAAGACACACTCGTGATGGATTTCCAAACAACACGGTACAGGGGACCAAGCACCCTGTATTGAGATACGGTACCACGGACTATGGTCTTGTTGAGGAAAAACTATCGGGTGGTTTTCAGCTAGTTCCTGCGTAAGGCTCCTGCACACAGGAGGGGCCATACCCACCTCCCTGGGCTACTTGAATTTCGCCCTATCGGGCGGTTTCGAGCTATTATATATATGTATATTGAATACAAAGTAGGGGTTTAGTTTATCATTATAGTTATATTGTAAATAGAACCCCTCTCAAAAATCCTTAGACATTTTCTTTTGAAAAGACCCCCAAACATTCCAAGTTCTTCCCCTAAGTCCACTAAGTATGCATACCAAATTTGGTTGAGCTACGCCAAACCTATGCCAATAAACGGAGGGTAAGCGTTTAATTTCGCATTATGGTTACATGTAAATAGAACCCCTCTCTAAAACCCTTATAACATTTAAGAAAACCGAAATAGTCCGAGTTCTTCCCCATAATCTACTAAGTATGCATACCACATCTGGTTGATATGGTCAAAGGGGGCACAGTGATAGAGTGAGCCAGTTGTCTTATATAAATAGATGATAGAATATGTTCAAGAACTGCACTGTTACTAAAATAGCCTTTTACTTTTGTTTCAAAAGAAAAGATATTATTCTTTGTAAGGGGCATTCATATTTATTGGCCCACTTACCAATTCATTAATCAGATCGGCATTGTCTGGTAATCCGATAGTCTATACACTACTAAACTTCTATTGGTAAAAAGTCTGAAATTCTAAACTGATAAAAAAAAGTAAGCCATCAACAAATAGACAAATAAATGGATAAAA
>VCCN01003834.1:713043-736519 GCA_006491835.1 Architeuthis dux | reverse complement strand
TATATATATATATATATATATATGTGTATGTATGTCTGTATGTGTGTGTGTTAGTTGGATTATCATATCCCATTCGGAGTTTTGAAATGTTACAGTTTCATGACATTACCTTCCGCTCCGTTCAGTGTTTTGTGTTTGAAAAATGTATTTCCTCTAAATAAACGCACACAGAGGAAATACATTTTACATTTTGACAACTCGTGAACACAAAATTCCCTTTCAAACGATCATGAATGAAGATTTTTGGACTCATCGACACGAACAAAGTTGCCAGTTTCTCACAAAATATAAATCATATTATAACATACTTAAGCTTTTAAAGCTTAATTTACAGGGTTTTGATTTGTATAAAACTAAACACCACTGGTTATTTGTGTGGACATTGTCTGTCGATTTAGCCTCTATGAGAGGGAGTTCAAATCGTTTTGCTGGATTGTATTCTACGCATGTAGTACTGAGTATCATTGGAAAAAGTTCCAGAACACATTATATAACTTATATAATACACAGTTTGTGTTAGTTGCTTGGTAGCTTGTTTGGTCCGTCTCTTATAGGGGAAAGGGAGTGTGATCTTTTCAGCAGCGTTGCATTTTACCACGTTCTACTTCTCCTTCCTTCCTTTCCCCACTCAGGCCAGTCGGCGCTGCTCACCGCGCACGACCACCAGCACGGCAACCCCCAACACACCTAATGTAAAAGTGGAAATGGGACAAGATATTGTTTGTGGGGGGATTCGTGCAGTTTAGGCATATTTTCAACAGCTTATCCCGTAGTATAGCGGCGTAAACTAGTTGTGACATATCTTGCAGCGACGGCGGCAGTTGGGTGCATCTAGAGTTCTGTTCCAGACATATCTCTCCGAGTTTCAGTGGGAAAAACTACCATCGCGATAAAGAAAGGTTTGCTGCATTCATTTGTCCCTTAATTGATTTATATAACCTTTACCCTAACCCTAACACTAACCTTAAACCTTACCCCAAACCTAACTCTAACACTAACCCGAAACTTAACCGTAAACACTGACCCTAACACTAAACCTAAACCTAACTCTAAACAGTAATCCTAACCGTAAACCTGAACGCTAACGCTGAACACTAAACCTAATCCGAACTTTAACGCATATCCTTTGTAGTTAAATTTAATAAAATGTAGTTTTAAATGGTCAAGTTTTCTGCTTTCATTTGTTCAGTAATTGACGTATAGCCTTTGTACTACCGTCGTATCGCCAAAATATGTCAAAATAGTTTACGGTGCTATACTTACGAGATAAGCATTCAGCTATTGAAAATATGCCTAAACTGCAGGGTTCCTTTTGTGTTTTGAAAAGTAAAACTATTTATGATTCACCCTGTATAATTAATAAAAGAGTTGACATTTTTGACAACCCGGGTACACTAGTTATTCTTATAAACACCAGTGACATGCTCACATCATTTGCTTTTCACCTTGAAAGACGTCTCGCGTTTTTCATCATACATAGAAAGCTGATAAGCCCCCCCCCCCACACACACACACACATTTCTAATTTGTTTTATCAGTATTAATTGCCAGTATTAATTGGTTGATGTTTTAGATTTGGAAGGTTGCTTAATAAATATACGGACAGACAAAATCACACATATCTGTATCCGGCCAGACGTAAAAGACGTAATTTATCTGTTCACTTTAGTTACAGCCAAATCGTGTTAGACAGATCGTTTCTCGTACAATCACCGAAGTTAAGTAACGTCGTGCCTGTTCATTACCTAGATGGGTGACCGTCTGGGAATACCAAGTGCCGTAAACAGCTGGGGATCATGTAGCCCCCTGTGGTGATCCCATTGATCCTCCTAAGGAGGACACCGATCTTTACATTACGCTCACAAACGCTCACTCACTATATCGCCTTCATCCTCTAACCTTGCAATCTTGTACAAACCTTTCTTGGCAAAAATACAAGTCGACGTTTCAGCTCCAATTCTCAAAGAGAATTACTGAAATATTCGAAAACGAGCAAATGAGAAACAGCTGAAAGAAATATTAAAAGTATAAAGGTCTCCGGCAGAAAAATGTAAACAAACAATCGAATCGGCCATAACCCCCCCCCCCGGGAGAATCTCACCAGAAGCCTACATACAAAACTTCATTGAAATGTATTAAGGAAAATCGAAGTCATCCAATTGAGAAAAAGGACACAACGACGACGACGACGACGACGACGATGACAACCACGACGGACACCCATAGCGAATGATAGTCCCCGGCTTTTTTTCCCCGTACGGTACAAAAATATATGATTACAATTATACACTTGTGAAGGCTGGAAATGAGGGATCAAATTATGTGGAACTCTTTCAATTATCAAATGCCCGTTCCTACAAAGATTACGTGTCCGGTCGTTTCGTCGAACGATGTGTCGCCGACACACAGTCTGCCGACAGCAGCTTCATTCTAAATCTAGATGTAAAACAATCCAAATAATCTAAATTTAGATGTAAAATATCTACGCTTCAAATTTGAAACACTGCAGCAGACACCTTCCATATAATCGTTTCGTTCGAAGAAACGACCGAGAACCTAAAAGTAAACAAAAAATGACTTCGAAACATTTCGATATTCTACTTAATAATTAAGGAAAATTTGTTTTCCGTTCCCTTTGACTGAAATTTGGGCTTTTTTCTAAGCCAAGAAAAAACTCATTTTTTTCAAGTTTAATTACGTTTTTAAAATAGGGTGTCGATGTCTGCTGGATTGTTTCCCTGATCAGTCGCAAACATTCATTTCATAATATAATATGTTGTTTTTATCATACCGTTCTGCCAATGTTGTTATTTAAGATGTAATTCTGGAAAAAAAACTTATACTAAGTCGAAACTTAAATAACTAAGGGAGATCTAAGATTTACCTAACAACACCCAACTACCAAATTATGGATGAACGACACAAACCCCAAATAGTATACTTTTAGCGAAATCACCTTTAAACAATTTTTTTTAAATTGAGGGGGGCAGGATCTCTCTGCTACCCCACACGTACCCAAGTGGCGGATGGGAAACGCCCCATAGATATATGGGGTACCGTCTGAGACGGCGTGGACCATAGAGATCACCTGTAGATATATAGAGACCTACCAAATATACCGAATAATGTAGCACCAATCGAAATGCTCACCAGAAAACACTGGCAACGGTTGAGATAAATTAGCCACCACCTCCCCAAATCCAATATGACAGCACAACCATATACATATCGCAGCGTTCTTGTTGGATCACCGCCTACTAAAGGTCCAACCGCATTGCTTCGTATACCTGTTGTCAATGTGCCCTCGAATGCGAGCAGACACTGTCCAAGCAAGACTTGTACATTAAACAAATTAAACAACATGGAGATATACACCTACAATATTCATGGCATAGCTGAGGATCATAAACTAAACCAACTGCAAATTGAACTGAACAACATCGACTGGTACATCGTAGGTAGGTATAAGCGAAACCCATAGAAAAGGAGAAGACCTTCAAAGGCTTAAAGCAAGTAACCATACATTCTATTATAAAGGAAGAGGGGATACACAATTCAGTGACGTAGGATACTTCAATATTAACATTGCAGGTAACGTTATATGTTTTGACAGTATATCAGACAGAAACGCTTGGTTAGTAGTTATACTTAGAAAAAGACTAACGGTTATCCAGGTTTATGAGCTCTGAACAAGACATTGAAGAGTTCTATGACGATATCAGTAATATAATGGATCAGGAGAAAACTAACTACACATTACTCATGGGAGATTGTAATGCTAAGGTAGGTAAAGGAAAGGTTGGGGAATCTAGTATAGGAAAATATGGAATAGGCCAGAGAGATGAGAGTGACATGCTAGTAGATTTCTGAGAGAGATACGGTCTAAAGATAACTAATACAGTCTTTCAAACGCGGGAAGGTAGAAAGTGGACTTGGGAAAGCCCAAATGACAAAACACAAAACGAAATTGACTTCATAATAACTGACAAGATCGTTAACATTAAAGACGTTACCATTATACACAAAGTATACATAGGAGGCGACCATAGAATGGTACCGTGCAGCACTAAATTTAACTTTAAAACTGAAAGGAATAAAATGGTTCTTAAAAAGAAGAGATGTCCTAATAAGATAGAGATAGAGAACATTAGCAACTTCAGAGTAGCGATAGAGAACATATTCAGGCCTTGTGGAATAGCGACAGTGACATAGATGAAAAGAGTAATAGTCTGACACATATAATTAAGTAAGCAGCAGAAATAGTAGGCAATACAAACGTAAACAATAACACAGGGAAATACTGTAAACGAACATTAAAACAGAATTTAACAAACTAATAAATGAACGAACGAGAAGAGAACAAAAATAAAGGAAAACACAAAGAGAATAGTAGAGGCTATCGGAAAGGGGACAAGTTTAAAACATGCCCGATCCGCAGACCGGGCAACAGATGCTTGCACTAAAGGAAAAAAAATGGCAATATTATCAGAAATAGAGACACATTGACAGAAGTAAATGAAGAATACTACGAAAATGTGTACGCTATAAAAATAAAAAATACCACAAACTATCAAACCTATAGATATCCCAGACATAACAGTAGAAGAAGTAGTATTTGCACTAAGAAATATGAAACTCGGTAAAGCCCCTGGAGAGGATGGCATAACGACTAGAAAATGCAGGAGAAATCTTGCACAAAGGACTAGCACAGCTATTCACTCAATCTAAAAGAGAAAGAGAAGTTCCTGAAAACCTCTGTCTAGGAATAGTAATCCTACTCCACAAGAAAAGAGGTAAGCACGACCTTAGGAACTACCGCCCTATTACACTATTACCTAACATATATATACTATTCACAAAAGTACTCACACACATATTAACAGATACTCTAGATGGAAATAAACCACGCGAGCAGGCAGGCTTCAGAAGCGGCTACTCGACAATAAATCACCTACATGCAATAAATGCAACTAATCGAGACGTCCTTAGAATACAACAAACCACTCTGTTTGGCCTCTGTAGATTATGAGAAAGCATTTGACTCAGTAGAACACACGGAAGTCTTGAACTCAATGCGAGATCAAGGCGTTAACGAGAATTACATACAAATTATCCAAAACATATACGAGAACGGCAATAATTAGACTACATAAAGATACACACATGATAAAGATAGCGAAAGGAGTAAGACAAGGGGATACAATATAGCCTAAACTATGTACAGCGATCCTTGAAAGCATCTTTCGAAAAACTGACTGGGACGGAATTGGAATAAACATAGATGGAGAATTCTTAAACCATTTAAGATTCGCCGATGACATCTCCATGACATCGGAAGCACCTGAAGAACTACAAAACATGTTAACTGATCTAATATATGTTTAAAGCGTAAAGTATACAACTGTTGCATAATACCAGCCATGACATACGGATGCGAAACATGGAAATTAACAAAACGAACTGAAAATCAACTTAGAATAGCACAGAACCCCATGGAAAGAGGGCTATGATATCCTGCCATGAAAAGGTTATTCCGGGGTCAAACACATGTGCGGAAACGTAAGTGACCCGCTCACCTTAGGAAATAGGTATATGCGTAGGTGTCCAACAAACAGGATGTGGATGACACCTGCATGGGCGTTCGAGAAACCTATAAAGCAGACCTGAACACAGCGGAGCCGGAAGGACGGAGACCGCTGTCTCTGTTGGGGACAGACTGGCGGTTCTCCTTATCTCTCTCCAACTCTTCACTCTCCGGCCGACAAAGATGTATGCTATGAAATAAAAATATGTCCAGATATTTTTACAAGCAAGTCTTCGAGTTTCCTTTCTATCCAAGTCCAGGACATTCACCCCGCTATACAACAAGAGCAATGCTATGGATAACGCTAAGAGATAGAAAAAGATCATCATGGATCAGAGAGAAGAACATAGTGAAAGATATTATACAAATAATTAAGCAGCAACAATGGAGATGGGCTGGTCAGCTAGCAAGACAGAATGACAACAGATGGGGGAAAAGACTAACAGATGGGTGCCCATGGGACAGTAAACGCAGTAGGAAAAGACCAGACAAAAGATGGAGGGGCGAGATAGAAAGGTTTGCCGGTAAGACGCGGCAGAGGTTAACACAAGATAGGTCGTCATGGAAAGAGATGGGAACGGCCTTTGTCCAGCAGTGGACTTATAACGGTTGCTGCTGCTGCTGCTGATGATGATGATGATACAATTATTTTTCAGAGATTTCATTGTTGTTTCTTTCGTTTTTTAACCTCTGGCGAAAAGCCAAGTCGGCAAAACTGGTGTTCGTCAAACAGGACGAAACTGCTGTCGGCTGATTATGTGTCAGCGAGACGTCGTTCGGCGAAACGTCCGAGAACCAAAGATTATTATCAAACGTCCAAAAACTTATTTAACTTGATCATATGTCTAATTTTTAATACTCACCGTCTCAGCTAGTTTCAAGCTGGAAGATTACATTATCTACGGTAGCAAAGTCCACTTTGTCGAAAGGCAATATAATTTTGTCGGATATAATGTCGAAAAGGTTTATCTGACTTGTCGCGTCGCCGGCGATTAATCCTGCCAAATTTCTTTATTACTGCTCGTAAATTCTCGCTTGATCACGCCATAAACATCGGTGAGACCGTTAAGTGTTCACTTAACACGTGGACAAGTCATAGCGACAGCTAATCTATTGCAGGAAAAGAACTCTGAAAGAAGCACCGAGTATTACACTTCATGTGAATCACGGATAGCAATATGAAAAGACATCACCCATAATCACAAGACAGAATACTCTATTTTAGGAATTATACTGGGTTTATAAGATGCCTTAAAGTATTTAAAATAGTTTTAATTAAATAACTATCATTATTGAACATTTCGCAAAGTCGTATATTTTAAAAATAGAAATTGCAATGAAGAAAGATCGATGGGTGGGTAAATAGGAAGAGAGTAAAACTAAGAAACAGTGAGTGCAACATGTATCCGATACATTTCGAAAAGTTTA
Organism: Architeuthis dux; assembly: GCA_006491835.1. Classification (NCBI taxonomy): domain Eukaryota; kingdom Metazoa; phylum Mollusca; class Cephalopoda; order Oegopsida; family Architeuthidae; genus Architeuthis; species Architeuthis dux. The sequence continues at coordinate 729,507 of VCCN01003834.1, read as the reverse complement.
TTTTAACATCCTTCAAAATTCACAGAATTTCGACCAAAGATTTCTGATTTTGTACGTAACTTTTCAATGATCAATCTTGCTCCAATATCTTTTGATTTTCGTATATTTTTGAAAGCTTAATTCACAGAAACCTTTTACAAAAACAAGACGAACAAAGATGAATTGACTTTGAAGAAGACAAGCCTAGCTGCTGCAGATTCTATTCCGACTGAAGATGATAACTGCAACCTTTGCATTGTATATATAATACATTTAAAAAAATATTTCTTTCTTATATTTATTTATTATGCGTATCTGTATGATTCATTTTCGTTCATATCTAAGACTTTTAGTTTAGCTCAATTATCGGTTTACACCTACGATTCTAATGAGGATTGTTCTTGTTCTTCTCGTTGTTCTTGTTGTTCCTGTTACGGTAGGCACACAAAGTCAACTCCTGACTTTGTCCTGGAGTTTGACAATTAGTTTTTTGAAATGCATCGGATACTTTGTGCACTTTGAGAGAGATAGGAATACACCGTATACAGCAGTTTGCAATGATTAGAAAAATGGGAAGATTTGTGTGTCTAGCTTATTCTTGAAGGGTGTTGTGTTATAGTTGGACGAGCTGAAAGGATCAAAAGGTCATTAGATTGCTTCTGACACTAATTCGCCATACTATGTGTTAAAAGCAAAAGATTGATAGATTACTAGGTAGGAAGACACGACTTGTGATGGATAGAAAATTGGATTCGGATAGTTAAGAAGGATCATTATCTATCTATCTATCTATCTATCTATCTATCTATCTATCTATCTATCTATGCAACCATCTATCTATCTGTCTATAAAGAGATAGATAGATAGAGAGTGAGGGTGGGGAGAAGAAAAGTACTGAGATAAATAGACTGTGAAAGATATATATTTAGAACATAGGTATGGTAGTACAGTCAGATTGGTAGAGAGATACATACCAAAATAATAGAATATACACATACATTCCACATTTGTTCGTTGAAATGTAAATTCATACCAACCCTAAACATCAACACTAGAAAATCGTCAACCCACTGATAAGCTAAGAAAACGTTAACAAAATTAAGGCGAAATATATCTGAAAGGAAGGGATTCTTATTTAGGAAATAAGTTTCTCTAGCCTGATTAAGGATCATTGCAGTTTTGAAAGATTCTTCAGATGCGATGACTTCAGTGTGTACGTACACTTGTAGTAAACATATTTTAAAAACTAGTAGTGACCACTTAAATTATTCAGAAGTTAAGTGAAATAAATGTAATTTTGTGTGTGTTATACTTGGACTATTTTCCTCGTCTATGCTTTTATTTCTTTCACAACGTTTCGGCCGTGTACCCTCCGGCCTTCTTCGGGTGTTCTTGATTGAGACACCTCGTCTAACAAAATTCATACAAGAAATCTTTATTTTATCTTTTTTTCAAACACATGCAGAGAACATTTTGTTACTGATATACATTGCTACATTAAGAAATATACAAATGTTGTAAGTCTGACTGGCTGGCTGGCTGGCTATATATGTATCACGCGTACAGGCTGCACCAATGGAGCTAGAGGGCTGAAAATTTAAACATTTACTCATTATATCCAGAAAAAAAAATTTTTTGGTTGTTTTTTTAAATTCCTTTCTTAAATAGGTTTTTAGTGTAAGGTTCAATTTGCAATGTAGATTTATGTTAAATTGGTCCCTTAGTTTGTATCGGGCAGCGTTCACGTGTTATATTTGAAAGTTCAGACTTTTTAGTGATCACCGTCCAACAAAAGGCGAGAGAAGTAACTTTTTCGAATTTTTTAATTGATCCCCCCCAACTCGGACCTGTTTATAGTAGTGGCCATTCCATTTCAGGTTGATAATTATTGTCAAACTCCAGTCCAAGTCGGATGCTGGAGTTGACTTTGTTTGGGAGAATAGAAAGGAAGGAAAATACGGGTTTTCCCCGTAACACTAAAGGTCATAAAGATAGAGGAAGAGGAGCTAGACTAGGTAGATGAATACATCTACCTCAGGACAGGTAATAAAGCTAGAGAATGACCATGACAGCGAAATAAAACGACGCATAACGATAGGTTGGAAAGCATTCGGTATGAATAGAGACATTTTGAAGAGCACCTTGCCGATGTGCTTAAAGAGTAAAGTATACAATGGTTGCATAATACCGGCCATGACTTACGGATGTGAAACATGGAAATTAACAGAACGAGCTGAAAACCAGCTCAGAATAGTACAGAAAGCCATGGAAAGAGATAGAAAAAGATCAGCATGGATCAGAGAAAGGACTAGAGTGAAGGATATTATACAACTAATTAATTAATTTATGATTTTTCGTTTACTATATATGTAATACACAAGTTGCAGTAATCATCTTCAATCCGGATGGAAGTAGGAGTGGAGTTTGACGCTGCTTCAGCCAGGCTTGTCAAAACACTATGTTGTTATATTTCCGTCAGTAATTAAACGAAAATATGAAACTCAAAGAAGCAGAGTTTCAAAAAATCAACATGTCGGCTAATTGACCAGTGTGGAATTGTACTCGATGTGGCTTTCGCTGCTCAAAGGGGACAAGGTATGGAAGACCTGGCTTAACAAAGCAATGAGTTGAAACATCTGCATTCTAGGTTGGTTCTGTGTTTCCAGACAGCGACAGATGCTAGTTGGCCTTTGTGTTAAAGAAAGGGATATGTTAGTTTCCTCTTTTCTATGTTGTTTCTTGAACACAGCAACACAAAGGTGGAGCGGGCATAAATCTTTTTCACGTTTTAGGGGTCACAATCGGGAGAACCTTTTCCATATAATGGTCAACATCGAGGGGGGTTTGTTTTCGCTTTAGGGATCAGATTAGGGGGGAAGGGTCCCCTCTTTAGGGTTCAAATTGGGGTGGGGGGTATGTCTATACCCTTTTAGGGGTCAAAATTCGTGGAGAAGTTTCTTTTTCCTTTTAGGAGTCAAAATCGAGGGAGAATTTTGTTTTTCCCTTTCATGAAATCTCTATCAAATTATTTGTTTTCCTGTGTTTTTATATTTGAAGTTATTTTCCCGCGGGCGACGCCGGGTAGCCCTGCCAGTGCCTTATAAAAGACATGTTCTGTGACTTTTCATTTTATAATTGCAAATTGTGCATGTGACATTTGAAAGCTTAATTCACGGGGAACCTTTCACAAACACAAGACGAACAAAGATGAATTGTCTGCACACATCCAATGATCTACCAATGAATAAAACAAGCCTAGTTGCTGCAGGGACAAACTCAACTCCGACTTCTATTCCGACTGAAGATGATTACTGTTGTATTGTATATATAATAAATTAAACAAATATATTTTGAGCATAAATGTATTTATTTATTTATTAGAATTGAATAGGCCCTTGCGTATTTGAAACATACATTTTGGTAGATATGTAAGACTTGTCGGTATGGCTCAGTCGGTAAGAGAGCAGTCTACCGATAATTGTTCGTGATTTCAAATCACAAAGGGGAAATGTTAATGTTATCGGTGTGGTTCAACGTGACGTGACATACAAACAGTTTACTCCCCTAAATTAGGCGAGGATTGTTGTTGTTTTTGTTGTTACGGGGGAGGGGGGACAAAGTCAACGCCAGCCTCCGACTCGGACTGGAGTTTGACAAAATCAAATCAGATCAACGAAAACACGTCGGAGGACGACCAACACCGTCCGACAGTTTCAACAATAGTCGATAGTTCTCCACTCCATGTTACACTAATCAGTTCAATGCATGTGTAATGCTTTTATAAGATTTGAAAGGAAATAATGTTGTATCTTATATTAAAATAGAAACATGTTAAGGAAGAGAGTGAGTGAAAAGAATTCTCTATGAAAATGTAGCATGTGTATGCTAGTAGCCATTCCTTGTTGTATCATGTAGTCGCTGCAGTTGCCATGAGGAAGGAGGAAGAAAGAGAGTGTGTAAGTTGACTGATGCAGACAGCCAAGGCGGCAAATCCCTTTGTTTGACATGACGTCAGGTGTCATCTTTGAAGAAGAAGGAATGACGCCATTTTGAAAATGGTAAATTACCACGTGGCGAGATGCGATAAGAATAATTCCGATTTTGATAAAAAACGACAAAATGCAAAAGTACAAATTAACATGACATTTAATAAAACAATAACACGGATAAAGGTACATATATTGCAGGTAGTAAAAGAAAGGCAAACACATATAAAGGAGAGAGGTTGTTAGTGGATCGATCGCATGCATAAAGAAGGATTTACGAATAGAAAATAGTTCCTGACACTCAGTCGGTTTTACGACGGAAAATAGTCGTCTTGATACATATCGATCTGTTACTGCATCGAAATATAAGTTGATAGTTGCATCTGGTATATTTGCTATCAAGACGAGGGGTCCGTTACGGTAAAAGGGAATAAACGACAAGAAGAGCTAATCTTCGGTCAGAATGAAATTTAAGGTTAAAACAACCGCAATACTGAATTTGAAGCGAAATAGGTGTGTACGCTACCTTTAGACGTAGAGGAGAAAATACTGAATGAAGTACTGATTATAGTAGATTCAGTAGAAGGAGAAATAGGGAATATTGTAATGAAAGAATATACGTACTGGTAATATATTCTCCAGTGATTCCGTAGGTTAGAACTACGATTTTGGCTCTCAAAACCAAAATACCGGCGCTTTGCCGAAAGCACATAGTAATATGAGGATAGGTTAGAAAAGGTTTTTGTCTAGGAAGGAAAAAATAGATGGAAACGCGTAGAGCCTTATCTATGGCTGAAGACAACTAAGTAGGAAGATAAAACGGATTTTCACGTGCCTGAAGGATGACACGGGCGACATGGACCACTGGCATAAGAGGCCAGGATCAAATGGGCCAAATGACTTACTTACATCTAGTTTTATAGGGAAGTGCTGACGTCACGAAAAAGGGGAACTATAATTGGTTTCGTATTTCATATCATCTGAGCTTGTTTTATCGAAGGGATAAAGCTAGCCCGAATCCATATTGTAGCTGTACACCTTTAATGCTAATCGATACAGACGGATTAGGTTTTTAATCTGGTTTGTATCACCGTTCTTCGATGCTGTCCCGGGGTAGGTATAGACAGGTAATTGTCAGTAAGACCCACTTCCGGTTGGCCAGGCCTGTCGAATCTCCGTTCTGCTTACGGCACATGGTATTCTCCAATGGTCACCCATCTAGGCACTGACCAGGTTTGACGTTGCTTAACGTGATGTAGCCATAACCGTTTAGCCTGCGGAGAGGCATTGCGTAAATTGAGTAATTTATAAAAAGTCTTTGGAATGACTCGGCGGTGGATTGAACCACGGCCTACCGAACCGGGGGCTACGGTGATTGGTTTTAAACCGGGTGACCCTTCCAAATTGTTGGATAACTACGTGTAGTTGATTACCTCTTTTTAAGGGATACAACCGAAGATAACAACAATGGAATGCCTTGATTAGGAAGCAACTCACGAAAAATGATTAATTGGAGAACAGGGTGTATAGAATTTAGTTTAATTCGAGAGGCGGGACACTTAATCAGCAGGAGCCTAATCATTTTCTCTAATTAGTTTTATCGTTGTTAGACACGAGATTCAACTAATTAGGGTTCCATCAATCTGGCTGATTAGTTTGCGCTTAGAAGTACAATTATACGTAGCTCCAGTTTAGATTGTGATTTGAATAAAATACGCGGAGGAATTAAGGCAAGAAATGTTGCCACGCGCGTTCGGGGGATGACCGCTGTAATTAGTCGCTGAAAAAATCCTTTTTAATTACGATGCCATTAAAATAATGACATAATCGAAAACGGGCTGGCACAAAATACTCCGAGCCTTTGTTGGAGAAATCACTAGACAACAGATATCGGGCCAAAGGTTACAAACTCAGATGCTGGGTTGATGAGGATACTTCTATCTAGAATAGCACTAAAACTACGAAGAAAATACCTGTACCGAAATTGACTATTGAACTAGCGACATTTTTTACGTATAATTGACTATTTTAACGGAACTATGCTATCAGTTTATACTAAAGAAATGTAATTAATGGCAACGACTCAGCACCAAGAACAAAATGCATGGTTTCCTCGTATAAAATATCGCATTGAAACATCAGTCATTATACGCAAATTGGCCTTATTGACATCCTATGTATGCATATACGTTGATACATCAATATGTCCGTAGCCTAATGATATATTCTTTTAACATCTATTTTACACAACAAATTCTTATTCTTCAATGGACCCTTGTCAATGGACAACGCGTCTCCTCCTCCTCCTCCTCCTCCTCCTCCTCCTCCTTCAACAACAACAACAGCAGCAGCAGCAGCAATCAGGAAATCCACCTTTGGTTGAGATACAAAAGATCGTGCTAATGGGCACTGCTCACATACTCAGAAAAACTCTCTCAATTCAATAGCCCCACTCCTAAGCGGTATACCCAACTTATGTGTCCCTATGTAAAACTCTTTCTGTCTTTTTTTCCATTTTTTTCTGTGCCCAGTGGGTAGAAGGCAAACGAATGATAGTAAGAAAAAAAATAAAAATAAATACTCAATAACTTCCTAAGAACATCTTCATTTACCTTATTGTTTCAGGTGAAATACTTGGTATATGATTGGCCGATACCCACTGCGAGCAGAGGACCCTGATGTTGACAAAATCTAACCCATCAGTGGTTGCGGAGCTCTGGGCTGAAACCAGAAACAGAAGGATTTATCCTAGCCGCCCAAGACCAAAGCCTTCCAACAAGATCCTACCAGGCACATATTCTAAGGACTGGGGCAGACCAAAATGTCGCTTCTGTGCACACGCTCGGGAGACTATTGACCACCTAGTATATGGCTGCTATACCCTAGCCCCAAACGAATGTAACATGATAGTGTTGGGAATACCTTCATTGGAAAATATGCCAGCACTATAAGTTACCCCACGCAGAAAAATGGTATGAGCACAAACCACCACCTGTGCTAGAAGGTGAAGGTGTTACATTGCTATGGGACTTTACCATACACACCGACCGCACTATACAAGCCAACAGACCAGATATAGTGATAAAAGATTTCAAAGACCATAAATGCTACCTCATAGACATGGCCATCCCGTCTGATAAAAATATCTCAGCAAAGGAATTTGAGAAACTCTCAAAATATAAAGATCTGGAAATTGAGACGAAAAGAATGTGGCACTTAGACACAACCACTATTCCAGTAGTAGTGGGAGCACTGGGAATAATTAAGAAAAAGACTGATACGCACCTTAAAAAATCCCAGGAAACCCATCTTTAGCTGAGATACAAAAGATAGTGCTAATGGGCACCGCTCACATACTCAGAAAAACTCTCTCAATTCAATAGTGAAACCCTTTTCTATCTTTTCTCACATGAACTCTGTATTTGTTAAGATTGTCTCTCCCTCCCCCATTTTTCCCACCCCTTCTCTTTTATAGTGTTTCAATTATATTCGCGTGTTTTTGTGGAAGGCAACCGAATGATATACGAAAAAGGAGGAAGAAGAAAAAAAAGAAAAAGCTCAATAACTTCCTAAGAAAACCTTCATTTGCCTTAGGTCTCAGGTAAAAGGTATATGATTGTATGAAAACTCAAATCAAAGAAATACTACTACTACTACTACTACTACTACTACTACTACTACTACTACTACTACTACTACTACTACTAATAATAATAATAATAATAATGATGATGATGATGCTGATGATAATTTTTAAAAAATGCATTCATAGAAAGCGCCCTTTCTCGAGAACATCAATACACTGGACAAAAGCGCTTGAAAACATGTGCAAACAATTGCAATAAAAATATAAGGCCTATTAAAGAAGAGTAAGAAGAACGTGCAACAGAGCAGGAGCCACAGTTACGAAGTGTATTTATTTACTGAGTTCATATATTTATGAAAGTCTCGAAACAAGAAAGTTGTTATTTTTTAATTAAAGCCTGCTAATGTATGTATGTTCTGGATATCATAGGGTAATTGATTCCAAAGTCTGGGTGCTATATAGCTGAAACTCCTACGCCCATGGGCCATATTCATAAAATCAAACCACCTAAATATCGGATGTTAATATTATATTAATCACATTTGTCTAACATTATACAGATTTCAATTCAAATTCAGCTAATAACCGTGTAAAGGTACGACTTATTGATCCACCCTCGTGTATAGATTATATGAAATATTTACAATAGCAAGTTGCTTTTCATCTGAGTTTTCCTTTGTCAAAATGTCAAATGCTTAGAACTCGTATATTCTCTTCGCCTTCAGCTATGAAACAGCACAGATTTTTGCTGTGTTTAGAGACACTATTTCATTTATTAGCTTTAAGAAGATTTACTCCCCTCTCCACGAGGGTCAAATGTGACTCAAGGTCAAGTTCAGTGAAATATTCACTCTTGATTTTATTAACTTCATTGTCTTGTTGGGGTTAGGCACCTCTATTATTACAAGATGCCTAATGCAATGAAACCACAAGGTTCTCCTGCGGCATGAATTCAAATCTCTTAATCTATTGTCAAATAGTTGGTCTCTGGCAAAGTATGGAAAAGTTTCCAAGAAATTAGATCAAAGATTGAAAAATACAATATATGCAAACAAGATTGAACGGTTATGTACAAAGATTAGAGATGTTTGGTTCCAATTCTGTCAATTTCGAAGGTGTATACGTATGTTAAAATAAACTGTATAAAATGTATCTGATTCTTTTTGCATTCAATGTTTACATTTGAAAAGTGAAATATCTGCATTAATCGAATGATTTGTTTTGTTTTTCAACATTAATTAATATTAATGAAATTTAATCTTTTAAAATGTAAACATGAATTGCATACACAATTGAGGCAATAAATCAACCTTCTGGATTTCGGGAGTCTTCCAAGTAATAATTGATTTCAAAAGCGTACAAGGAGAACCTAATTGCTGGCATTCGGAATAATTGCATTTTTATTACAGAGCTGTTCAAAATAATGTTGTCAAATCGATTAGGTGAATATGAAAATTCAATAAGCCACAGATTCATAATGGAATCAATTGGATTAACATCAAATATTGTTAACAGAAAAATGAACATTTCCATTTTTATCTCAATTATGCTTAAAAGTAGAAGTGCGTACTTGCTTAACTCTCACGCTAGATTAGCCTTTGGACCGAAAATGACTAAATAACAGCTATTTATTTTGCTTACAGAAACATCGGAATCTAGTCAGTTTTCCTCAAAAGATCTATCTGTAATGCAATCTACTTCTCAAGTTTACAAGGTTGCTTACTTGCTTTGAGAGGTGACTTCCATCATTTGAATCTGATCAAAGACGAAAGATGCTGTATCATGCAGAACAGACCAAGGGCGTTAATTCATTATTCGATTAACACCATAAAGATTGATCTACTTATATAATGAACAGCGTGATTTTATTGGTTCTCTGTCCGTAACCATGGACTCCTCTACATTTTAAACAATAAACTCAACTTTCTAAAAAGAAATCATCTAATATAATTCAAATACAAACGGTACACGCTTCTCAAAACGCCAATTTTGCTTTTTCGATAAAAGGTGAAACACGAAAATAACACTCAGCTTTTGTTTGGCAATGAGGTATCATAGAGGCAGCGCACACTCACTTCCTCTATTTTCTACACCCCAGTCTCCTAGACCTCCCACCACCATGACCTCTAGTGACTCAGCCTGACAGACCCTTCTCACCATTTTGGAGGGTCTGGGGACGCTCCAATATTTTTCCGATATAAACTAATGGTGATTATTTCTTCTATTTACGCCATTACGGCTTACTAAAGGATGTTATAGAAACGATCTATATTCGGATAGCGGGGACAATCTGTATATCTGTGAACTTTTTTCATGATGATTAACTAGAAAACCTATTAAAAAAACCCAAATCACCCCCCTCCCCCCAAAAAAACAGATACCGATTCATTTACTCCAAATGTTACAATATCACTAAAATCTCAAGATTTCTTGTCAAATGTTATTTCGTTAACATTAGTGAGACTATACACATAGCAAATCCCACATTCCCATACAGAAACCCCTTCGAATTAATAAGAAATCAATTCAAATGGAATTCCAAATGAAGCGAAATGGAGAAAGGTGTTACGGTGTGATGAGAATCGGTAATTGTTTGGAATAGGTTCGTCAAGGTTTTGAAAGGGAGATAACTTCAGTAAACACGATTATTTAAGCTGCTGCTAATCTATTACGGAAGAAATGAAAGCAGAACACTTGACCATTTAAAATTGTATTTTATTAAATTTAACTACGAAGGATATAATTTAGGGTTAGTGTTTAGGGTTAGTGTTTAGGCCTCACATATCACATTACTACTTACTCGGCCCGTTTGACACGTAAACTAGACTTAGAGGCGACAAGCACGCGAAGTGGCGTCACTTCACCTTGCACTATTTTACCCATAGCTATATGGGGAGAGATTGATTCATGTCTTTCTCAAGGGCATTAGCGCGAAGTGAACACAAATTGTCCCAGTCGGAGTTTGAACTCGGTTCGCCATTATGAGCTCGGCCATTAATAACAGTAAGAAATGTAGTAATTACTTACCTTCAGCAACAGTAGTTTGTGTTTGAGCTAAGGCGAAGATCAGTATCCCGAATGCTGATTTCCAGGACCAGCAGGGCTTTTCCCCACAATATATTAACGCTAAACCACCCGATTACTCTTGTAATCGTCAAATCTTTGATATTATTTATTGCCACCCGTTGAGTGCAATGATTGGTCGGTCACTCTTAAAGGTCTTTGTTAATGAATTCTATCTACGATGTTGAAAAATATTTGTCTAAACCAGATCAAGCTTATCTATCTATTTTAGGGGCAGTCATCGTAGTGGAGACATACTCTTTCAGTTGGTGATACAAGCATGAACATTGTCATGAGAAGTCTCCATGGGTCACTTGACAAGAAAACGGTCCCAGCCACTTTGAATTGATTGGGTTTTCCGATTAAGGGGTTTTTGCTGTCATTTCTTATGTGTGCTAAGATGGCTGCTATCTGGGTCGTAAATTCAACAATCTTTTTAATAAATATTATAATAACAATACTAATTTTAATAGAAAATGTTTGGATTGTCACCTGAAATTAAGTCAGTGGTAAACAAACTTTCACTAATACAAAGGCAATCAAAGATAGTGTGAGGAGGGCGAGGTTGCAAAGCCAACCGCAGAGCACAGAGATTGAAGAGCTATTTGAAAACTAAAAGCCACCACTTGTGAAATAAGGACTAAGGGATGAGGAAATATAAAGAAGGGATGAGGAATATAAAGAAATTGTGAAATAAAGACTAGGGGATGGGGAAACGAAAAAGAAAAGGTAGAACCAAAACAATTCCAGGGGCCCCCACAAGGAATGTAAAAGGTTCTAGCAGGGGCAACTACATAAACATATGCAATCGAGTCCATATCTGGAGCACTTCGACCTTCCAGTACCTGCTTTGGTGCACCCAGATCTTGAAAAATGGCCGCCACCTGGATTCTTAAATGATACCTTTTCTCATCGAAATTGATTGGGTTTTCCGATTAAGGAGGTTTTGGTGTTGTTCTGAAATATAAGCAGGCTTGCTGTCACATATCTCTGCTAACATTGCAAGATGACCAACATAGCAGTTTTTTAAGCACACATATGTATGTTCGTGTGGGTGTATGTATGTATGTATGTATGTGCACGCATGTTTGTGCGCGTGTGTCTGGGAAGTGATACTATCTCAGTGAAACGTGATACACCTGTTAGATAAGCGCCGCCGGTCGGAGCGACGTTGGTGCCCATGGATCTGGCTTGACCAGCGAAAAGCGATAACAGAGTTAAAATAAGGACAGCAATTAAAGTGATTTATCTCTTGTAGGTCTCAAATGATTTCGAACAATACCTGGGAACCAAGACTGCTTGGAACTAGAGAGGCAAGGGATAATCACGGCTTGTAACGTGATCCCTTTCCAGCGAATCAATGATTAGGATTCGATTTAACAAGGTTTTCAAAATTCTAGTATTGCGTCTAGGTTTTCGTTCAGCTAGGATGGATGGCTAGGAGAGAGGATTATATTCGTCGAAGATGAATAACGTTACATCCGACTAGAAGATAAGTTAGATATGCATCTAACATATAATATATATCTGCTCTCTTTCAGACTTTTCGTTTGCCCATTTCAAACACTCAAAGTGCATTGTAAAAGGTGGTAAAAGGATAAACACTCGGCCTTTACCTATTAATTTGCTGCTGACATAACAGAAGCCAACCCAGCAGTTCAGAAAACTAACTGCTGCATTTGTCAACAGGACACCAAGGAAAAACTCATACAGCCGGGTTTATTCAACAAAGAGCAGAAATGTTCCATTGTATCCGAGATCAAATCTCTGCCTACCTTATTGAATCCGACCAGACTAGATGGAGGTGATGGCATAGAAAACATGTTGACGAGAATCAGAGAAAAATATCATCAAAGCTGTAAATCTTTGTTCAACGATACCAAGTTGGAAAGGGCCCAAAAGAAAGCGTCTTCTATTGCTGATCAAGATACCGAAGAGTTCCGTGTCAAGAGGCCAAGAACATCCCGGCCCTCGCAAGCTTTGTGCTTTATCTGTAAACGTGAGAGTCCAACGACCGCCTTAAGAGAGAATGAAGCTTAATGAATGTGCCAGGAATCTAAGCGCCATGACGCTCATTATAACGCTTAAGGTTGGGGATATTGTCGCACAGGAATTTAAATACCACCCTGCCTGTCACGTTGTACTTTACAACAGAGAGCGAGCCCTTCTCAATACCCTCAAATATGAGCAGAACCCCAAAAGCTCAGCTAGCCAGAACGTGTACCCGTCTGCCTTTTCAAAACATGTCATCTACATCACGGACATGAAGACCTCAAGTGAAGGCTCATATCCAGTTACATTCAAGCTTGCTGATCTAGTCTCTCTCTACAAGCGACTTGGTGTGGATTCACCAGATGTGGATTCAATCAGACTGAAGGAGCAGCTGATTCCTAGCATACCTGAACTAGAAGCACACAAGACAGGACGTGATGTCAAGAATGGCGAGATAAGGCCATACCCCAACTTTCAGACTACAGAGCAGAAAGGATTCGGAGATTCCTGAATCCTTCTCCAACACCCGACCAGCTTTCTTCAATAGGAAAACCAGGATCCCCGTCCTGTAGCCAACTTCCCTTTGTCAGATCCCAGCATATTTAGTAGAAACTTCGCACCTGAGTATGACTGGCTGGAGAAGGTTAAGCCCAACGCAAGAAGTCGATGCTTCTGCCAGTATAACATGCTTCCCCTCATCTGAGACCAGGCCCATTCTGTTGCGACAATACATCATGTTATGGACAAAGTTAGGGTTACAGTAGCATTCATGAATCTAGGACAAACACCAGTCATAGCCACTGACCAGACGCTATATGCCCTTACAAAACAGATCCAATGGCACTGGCCAGAGCATTATGGAGAGGACAGATTTGTGATCATGTTCGGAGGTCTACATATTGAAATGACAACATTGAAATATATCGGGACGCTGTCAAAGACAGTGGGTGGAACTTTCAAGATGTAGGTGAACCAAGGCATGTGCTGGAAGGTGTAAGTGCTCCAGATATGGACCCATTAGCACTTGTCTATGTAGTTGCAGCTGCTAGAACCTTTTACATTCCTTGTGGGGGCACCTGGAATTGTTTTGGTTCTACCTTTTCTTTTCAGTTTCCCCCATCCCCCATCGTCTTTTAGTTTTCGAATAGCTTTTCAATCCCTGTGGTCTGCGGTTGACTTTGCAACCTCGCTCTCCTCACATTATCTTTGATTGCCTTTGTATTAGGCAAAGTGTGTTTGCCGCTAGCTTAATTTCAGTGTGTTGCCAACTTTATGTCTTTTGTCCCGCCCTCATATAGTGATTAAATAATCACGATATCTTCTTTTGGGTGGCATAATCGGTTTCAGCAGGATCTTAAACATATAGAATGACACAGAAACCTCCTTAATTGGATAATCCAAACATTTTCTATTAAAAAGAATGTTGAATTTACGGGGGCCATCTTGGAAAATGGCAACCATGTTGGAATTTCAGGTTGATTTTCTTGCACCATTGGCTTCAGCATGGTCTAAAATATACGAAACGACAGCAACACCCAATTAATTTATATGAGAAAGGTATCATTTAAAGATTCAGGTGACGACCATCTTGAAAAATGACTGCCATTTTGAAGATTCAAATGGCTGGTACCGTTTTCTTGTCTAGTGACCCATGGAGGCTGCTCATGACAATCTTCATGCTTGTATCACCAACTGAAACATTATGTCACATATCCGCTCCACTATAGAAACTGAGCCATTGTTAAAGTCTAAATTAGTACCAGAATTTCGAATGCTAATTTGTTAAGCACGAAGACTCACATCACTTGTTGGAATGGTGCAACACGGTCTTTAATCATCCTATATCAATACAAATTTGGTCCCAAGAAAGTTAATGGAGCGAAAAGATGAAAATGGTGAAGGGTATTACAGAGGGAGGAAAATCTTGTGATTAACCTCCTATAGATTGTTATCCTGCAGTGAACACAATAATCCTGTATTATTATCCCAACTCCAGTGATATAGTCAGGCGGCAGTCGTTCTTAACGATTTCTGCAAAATTTGCCAACTCTGGTTTCTCAATTTTATTCTGATGTTTACATGTCAATTAACTGAATTCAACTTGTTGTCACATCTGTACTTAAGCTTTAAAGGTTTGCATTGTAATTCCATCAACATATACCGAATTGACGTACGTGAAATTGATATGTTTTGTTTTTGTTTTAATTTTAATATGTATTGTGTAGGAGGTGCGGTAACGGCGGAATCGGCGACCCGAGTTCAAACTCCGATCGAGGCTGTTTATGTTCACTTCGGCCAGTCTATTCATTTTAGAACATATTTGATATCAGCATGCCTAGGCGTCCATCATCTATGTTTTTCCCAGCCAGTCAGCTATGGGTAAAATATCAGGGCAGCCTGGGAAGGCAACCAGTCTAGGATAAGGACAACTCGGATTCCAAACCAGGGAGTAGAGCCCCCTTGAAACGGTTTGATGCCCAATTTGACGACCTTCCGGCAACTCCCAGAAGCCAAGCTGATGCCAAACGTATCGCTCTCTGCTTTCGTTTGGACTACATCAGAAAGGAGGATACTGACGACGGGGCATCCCGGGATCTCCACACGCTCCGACCAAACATGCGCCCTGGAGGGGACACCAGTGTCGTTCCATTGTCCGTAGAGACAAAACAGAGGACATTCATATATTGTGTATATCTTGTTTACTAAATTGTATTGAAGGCCAGTCTATTCATTCTAGAACATATTTGATATCAGCATGCCTAGGCGTCCATCATCTATGTTTTGCCCAGCTGCCAGCTAATTCTTCTCCATCTACAACACATATTTAGTCAGTTCACTCGTCTACTTACAAAATATACACTACCTACATCGTATACATATCTGTCTATATATATACTTATAGGTTATAGATAGATGTTGTATAGTTATCTGCCTGCGTGGCTGTGTATGTAAATGAATAGAAACATTTCAAATTACATTAGTACACATTTCTTTTTAAATGTCACCTTCCTAAATGTTGTTTTTTTCATCAAACTTCTCGATTTTGCATAATTGACGTCGGTTTCGTCCTCTCTCTCATGATTCCGCATTCATCATCACGTGTGTATGTTAGAGTCATATAGTTTTCAAATACTTTTTCTAGCTTTTCAATTAGAAACCGTCAACCAAGACTGTCACCAAAACTGTCAACATAGGTTTCTTCAGTTTTCAAGTTGGCATGGCAGCATTCACGATTGTTTTTTTTTTAAATTCAGATGTTTTAGTAATCACTGCCCCAAACATTTCGAGAGAAATAATCTATTCATTGATTACACCTTCTCCAATTTTTCTAATTGATCACCCCCAACACGGCATGCTGCCAAAAGACGTTGGTCACATGACGATTTCTACTGAGTAACGAATCAGACCTGTTTTCCTAGCGTTTCAATTAATTTAATTAAATTCATTACAAGGCCCCTTGCCTGGTAGATATAAAACATAAACGCTATCGACTTGTTTCTCACGAAATCATAAGTCGATTGTCGATTTTGAATCAGACTCAAATCATGCAACATTGATTGCACACGTTCGTCATGCTTATTTAATTTATTGTTATAGTTTTAATTTTGTCAAACCACAGGACTTATTAGACTGAAATAAGCCCCTGCGTATTTCTAACATGAATTTGCGTAGTTTTGTAAGACTTGTCAATTTAGCTCAGTCGTTGGGCGTGATTTCAAATCACCGTTAAGGGATTGTTAAAATTTAACTCCCCTACATTTAGTGAGAATTTTTCTGGTTGTCAAACTCCAATATACAGTCAGAGTTGACTTTACTATGTAACAAGAACAATAGGGGAGTAAACCGATATGTAAAATC
>VCCN01003834.1:454859-468585 GCA_006491835.1 Architeuthis dux | reverse complement strand
CCGAAATGACGACAATGCTCTTGATTGGTATTACTGTAAAGATAATGATAGTTTTCTATTGGATTTGACTTTATTTTCCCTACCTAACAACAATGACGTTAGGTTCAGACTTGGAAAGAATATACAATTTAAATGATGAATAGAGAGAAAAGGGAACAAGCGAGAGACATTCCATTCCTACATCATCACTCAACTAAAGAAAGAAAGAAAGACAGAGGGGAACATAGAAAGAAAGGGAGAGAGAGAAAAAAAGAGAAGGAAAGAGAGAAATACAGAGGGAGTGAGAGAGATAAATAAAGAGAGCAAGAGGAAATGGAAAGCTATGGACGCTAGATTGAATTATCTGGTGTTGCTAAAGAGATCTTTTAGATACGCTACGCTTCTCTAGCAGACTGACAAGTTTACATAACTGTTTAATGATGTAATAAAATAATATGTGTTAGTTCCCGAAATCAAACTGTGATGTAAGGTTGCGTTCGGTTTTAAGAAGAAGCTAAGACAGTTTCTTACCATATCTCATACAGTGGTGTTTATTGTTTTTTAAATTAACTGAACTCGTATTTAAATAGCGCATCTATGGTCTAACTTTCAAGCTTGTTTTAATCAGTATTCATTACTTCTCTGTCTTCTATACCTATATGTGTGAATGTTTGTGACTATCTTCTTTTTCCCCCTCTAAACGGTGCATCGCAGCCAGAGATAATAATTCAATGTTCTCCTAAAATGTCCGGGATTAGAAAGTGCAAAAAACATTTTAAAGGATTTATTTACGATGGCCTCTTCACTTTATTGATAAATCATTTTTCCAAAACACGATATTTGAGGGTTGGGGCTAAAACGTAACCCCTCCATAAGAGATGTAGTTTCAAATTTCTCATAATGCTTTATTTTCCGATTAAAGCTGTTTGCTGAAAGGTAATCTGAGCAAAAGTTGCAATAAAGAGCAACTGATAAATTAAGATGAAAGTAAAAAGTCATCATAAAATTAAAATAATGAAGGATTGCTTTATTCTATTACATATGGTTCTGTTGTCCCTTATACTCCGATGGGTTATTCCAGATAGTACCGTGTTTTAGATTTTCATTTCTAGATAAACCGTTAGCAAAGCAACGGGTATTTTATTAGTGTCGATGAAAATATAAACCATTTGAATGATATAGATAACAAGAGCACCTTGCTAATGTGCTTAAAGCGTAAAGTATACAACGGTTGCATAATACCAGACATGACCTACGGATGCGAAACATGGAAATTAACTAAACGAGCTGAAAGCCAACTTAGAATAGCATAGAAAGCCATGGACAGAGCACTGCTAGGAATAACCATAAGAGATTGAAAAAGATTAACATGGATCAGACCTGAGTGAAGGATATTATACAAATAATTAAGTAGCAGCAATGTAGATGGGCTAGTCACCTAGTATGAAGAGATAACAATAGATGGGGTAAAAGGCTAATCGATTAGTGCCGATTATAAAAACGCTTTTTATCTGGACAGAGATGACATTCCCCCACTTTAAAAAAATGTTTAACGGTAATAAAAATGTGTTAGTCTCAAAAAGGTATGGTCAACTCAATTGTGAATTCGTGAATTCCTTATGTGTCTGCGTGTTTATTATCTGTTTACTCAATGTGTATCTGATTTTTAGTGGAGTGTTCAATTTGCTTTGTATGTTTATGAAACAATCTTTAAAAACAGGGATTTATCAGTTTCTGTTCTTCTTAACATTTTATTCAAACACGTGGACATCAGTAATTTTAATTCAATAAATAAAACTAATTAAATGTGTTTTCCTCACGTAGGTAAGTAAAGTATTATGGATTGAAAGTACAAAAATTACTTGAAAGCTTTTATCCATTATTTTTTATCGAATAATCGACTTTCATAACCATTTTTCGTAAAAGGAAATACAGTTTTGATGTAGTTATGCTTGTTTTGAATACATTAAATACAATTTTGATTAGATTATAACTACTATTTTATTTGATTTTATTTAAAAAGAAGAATGAAATAAATATTTTACATGGAATATGTTTGTTTACTTTTCAGTAAGAATGCTGACTTATCACAGTTTCCCACATTAAACAATTGCCGAATAGAATTCTTCCTTCATAGAAAGTTTCCATCAAGAGTTTTGGTACGAGATAAAAATAGCTTGCAGACTGACAGAAACACACACTTACCATAATGAGAAGAGGAATCTAAACTCGTTCAAAGCTATTATAGTTGACAATGGATGAATCGGCGTAATGAAAGTAGATTCTATGACGTCAGACGTGTACTGAGCTTATCATCACGAGGGGAATGGATACAAGTGATGATGTGACTGTTTTATGCGGTGGCATGTTTACACGACAAAAGTATTAAAACACCATTACACAGAGGGGGCCGAAGGTGTGATGTCCGGAGGTGGGTTAGTGAGGAGCTATGAGTGCATGGTCTTAGTTCAGTACAACAATAAAGAGATAAAATGCCGGGATGCTGCAGGGTCAACTCTACTCCGACTATTCTATTCCGACTAATGATAATTACTGAAAGTGTTATATATATATATATATATAAATTCGTAGGTATATAAAACTTGTCAGTTTAGCTCAGTTGGTAAGAGAGGTGACAAAGCGTCACGTGGACGTGATTTCAAATGACGGTAAATAACTCTTATATATCCGTTTGGTTTTACTCCCCTAAATTTGGTGAAGATTGTTCTTGTTCGTGTTCTTCTTGTTGGACTGGAGTTTAACAAACGATCAACTCCAACTTAGACTGGAGTTTGACAAAAGGTCAACTCCAACTTAGACTGGAATTTGACAAAAAGTCAAATTCAACTTAGACTGGAGTTTGACAAAAGGTCAACTCCAACTTAGACTGGAGTTTGATAAAAATCAACTCCAACTGAAATGGAGTTTGACCAAAAATCAACTCCAACTTAGACTGCAATGTGACAAAAGTATAAAGACAGAGGAAGCCGAAAGTGTGACGCACGGAGACGTCATGTGTTAGTGATTAGCTATGAGTGCATTGTTTAGCTCAGTACAAAAATAAAGGGATAACGATTGCATTCGAACGATATTTTCTGTTTGTGTCTGCGTCGTTGTTTCTGTGAATTCATTATTATCGTAATCTTCTGTATTTGATCATTTTGATTATTGCTGTCGGAATGGAAAAAAAGCGATGAGAAAGAAATTATATCTACAAGGGGGGGACTTGCTTCCCCTGTAATTTAACAAGATCAACAGTACAAAATAACAGGTCTGCTTAGTCACACAATAGAAGCCGTCATGTTACCAACATATGTTGACGGTTGGGGGTGATCAATTAAAAAATGGGTGACGAATGAATAAGTTACTTCTCTCACCTTTCTTCAAATTTTCAAAACGCAAGCAGGCACAAACTAGGAATCAATTTAGCATAAACTTATATTGTAAATTGACCCTCCAGTAAAAACCTTTTTAGGAGAGGAATTTTAAAAGAACAAAAAAAAGTTTTTTTTCTAGACATAATAAGGAGTACATGTTGAAATCTTCATACCTCTAGCGCCATTTGTGTGGCCTGTACGCGTGATACATACATACATGCATAGCCAGCCGGACCGACTTGAAAACTGAAGAAACCTATTTTGACAGTTTTGGTGACAGTTTTGCTTGACGGTTTCTAATATCAGATTTGTGATTAGTAGAGAAAGAAGCTATGTAATATCTGCTTTTGGAAACGGAAGCAAATAGCGCAACAAAGATGGCTAACTATTAAAATATGTTTATCCACATTTGTAAGATTTAGTATTTTCCAGAAGTAACCGAAATGATTGTCTGCGTAAGCATATACCAGGATAATAGTTTGCCAAGATACTCATTTTTGGCATTCACATTCCACTCTGGGTGCGCTAATAAGATTAGAAGATTAGCAATGGTGAAAAGTAGTGGGATGATTAGTTTAATGCCTTTTTAAGAAGATTATCATTGAATAGGAAATGGAATCAAATAATCCAAATTCATTTTATTTACAAACCTTTGGTAATGATTCACAAGATTTAAAAAGTGACAATATTAACTATGTCCATTTAAATACGAATGTGTCCTCGTATATGAAGTCTCAAATGTGGTTTAATCATCTGTAGCTTTCTTTCACTTCGTTGCACCATTATTTAAGTTGTTCATCGCATCACATCATGTCAGTTGGTTAGTGTGCCAGCCGGGTCTTTAAGACGAGGTTACATCCAGAAAGATTGAAACAAGAATGCTCTTTGATGTCCTGCACCATATTCTCTGTGCTCTCTGGATATCAAGCGAAGACTTTCTTGTTCATTCGTGTAATCTGGCTGACGGCATTATATCCTGCCCAGACACGAACTTCCTGGCCAGGCCGTTAGACTAAAAAGGAAGCTTTGCTCGCTAGACTTCACAATTTGCCAGCAATCAGTTAACAGAAATTGGACAATATACGTTGGAATATAGTTTATGCCAACAGTTTTACGAACAGGTCACCTGACAAATTAAGTCTATTCAAGATTTTCACACATCGCTGCTTCTTTGAGAAACATGACAAATGATACATCATTGTAAGTCCTTGATAATACATAATTGAAGTCATGCTTATTGATTTTTAGCGCTTTGAATGGTGATCCGTAAAAATGTTAAAAGATCAATTCTCATTTGATTATTTCTCATCTTGCTTTCCCCCCGTCTCTCTCGTCATGTCTATGCATATACGTATCGGTGTCCGTTTGTTCAAATCTATCAAAATCCATCCGTCCATTCACCTGGCTGTCTAGCTTCACGTACCCCCACACACACGCGCACACGCACACACGCACATACCTGATAATTACATCCGAGATACTTGTTTTATTTTAGAATATAACGAGACCATATTAAAAGCCAGGTGCAGTGAGTCAGGGGCGTAGCTATGGAGGACTATTTGAAATCGCCCCCCTCTCTCCTAATGGAGGTGGGTCAAAAAGCTTTATGAATAGTAATTCACCTACTGCGTTTCTACTAACATTATACAATAACAAATCTCAGTAACTATTTGAGGGTGGCATCAAGGAGCCAAGCATCCTGGGACTCAAAATATCCAGCCATGCCCCCGCAGCGGGTGGTTTAAAACTCATTGAATGCTCCGTGAATGTAACCTAGTGCCAAACTTGATTCAATCCCCACAATATCAATTTGTTATGGATTTCTTCCTGTCATACTTTTTCTAGTTTGTATGAGCCTCAAAGGCAGTTCTGGGGATTTAGATTTGATAATTGATTCAAACATTAAAATAGATAAAAATAAAATGGTTTACATTTGTGTGTGTGTGTGTGTGTGTGTGTGTGTATGTGTGTGTGTGTGTGTGTGTGTGTGTGTGTATCTCAACAAATATGAGCCGCTAAACTGAATAAAACACTTAATAAAAATGAAATGATTTTGTTTCAAGAAGCTAAATATTTCCATAATTTGAAGTAGTCGATGCATTAATATAATTATTAAAATTCCCACTGCAAAGAATTATTTCACTATCAAACCCCGACGATCTTTCTCTTTCTTCTTCTGTTGTTCAATATGTTTCTATCGGTAAGCGTCAATCGACATTGTCACCAAAACTTTCAAGATAGGTTTCTTTTCTTCAGTGTTAACACATAAGCACCCACTGTGATACCGGTGCCACATACAATTTAATTGATCTGCACAGTCTCTTATATAATATTATATTTTATTCTTGATTTTAACTCATGAAGTGTACTAAGTGACATCTACAGAACATCTTACTCCAGTCATGTGACTGTGTCAATTTGCCTACCTAAAATCACACCTAATGTTCCAATTGGAAATGGGTCTGGGTTCTTATGGGTTGCTGGTCTTGCTGGCTGGCTATGTATGTATGTATGTATGTATGTATGTATGTATCACTAGTACAAACCGCATCAATGGGGCTAGAGGGCTGAAAATTCAAACATGTACTCCTTATTACGTATAGAAAAAAAAACTTTTTATTGTTTTCCGAAACGCCCGTCCCTTTTTAGCGGGGTGTTCAATTTGCAATGTAAGTCTATGCTAAATTGATACCTTATTTTGTGTCCGACATCACCCTTCTTTTCTGAAAATTCGGACTTTTACAGTGATCAAGGCTCCCAAAAAGGCGAGAGAAGTATATATTTCATTGATCACCACTTTTTCCAATTTGTATTGATCACCCCCAACACAGCAAGCTGCCAAAAGACGTTGCAAAAACGCTCGGACACCGTCGCTTATAGAGATAAATAAATAGACTTTTGCACTACGTGGGTATCGCTACATTTGTATACATATAAACTTACAAGCTTCTTTTTGGGAAGCTTCTCTGCGTGGGAAATAGAGAGACTGCGTCACATCCGACGTGACCCTCGTACTGTAGGATCTAGAAACATCATGTAAGTTACGCACAAATGAGCGTATGGACACATACACTCGTATATGCAACACACATATGTTAATGTATACATGTGAACATTCACCCAGAATACTCCCATGGAAAATAGGCATATCAAAATCATATACATGCACGCACGAGCGCGCACACACACACACACACGCACGCACACACACACACACACACACACATACATACACACACACAAATATATCCGGGATGGGTGAAAAGAAACTCCCTATTGGAAATTTCTAATAACTTTATTATTTATTGGTCGATTGTAGCCAAACTAGCTTTACTTTTTACATTTTTACTTCGGTCCATAGAGCGGTAGAATTTAATTTCTGATTTCCGATTACAGGTATCAGTGAGGAAAGCGGTCCAAAATTACGCATCGCCTTACTCATGCAGTGTCAGAATTTGTGCCATTTTGGAGAACTTTCTTGACGGATACCTGAGATAAAAACTAATATATTAAATTCTACCACTCCAAGAACCGAATTAAAATTTGATCCACGAGAATAGAGCAATATTTACAAAAGTTGCATATAATTTCTAATAGGGAGTTAATTATCACCCACTCTGTACATGTTGTCTGTGTGAGAATGTATATAGAGCGCATGTTTTGTTCAGAAAAAATGTGGTTTCAGATGAGAATCGAACTCTTGGTCATATAAAAAAGCAAGGAGGGAATCTACGTCGGGAGAGGATTGTGTAGAAAGACGCAGGATTAAAAAAAACATCGCCTGACATTGCGCATCGCACTAATGTGTGATATAAAAAAAGGAAAATACTTTTAAAAAATCAAAGGCATAAAAGCAAACCAAGTATTACCCATTGTCTAGCGACAACAATGCATTCCGACAGCAGAAACGAATGTTAATATTCATAAAAAAATAGCACGATGCTTCACCATGTGATGAAAGCCTCGCTTTGGTGATTGTTGAGAGTAACAGAAAAATCGACAATTGTCAAAAGGTCATTCATTCTTTTTTCAACTTATGTGTTCGTTTTGGTTTTTATTACATATCTGTCTATGCATTTTACATTGCATTTTCCTCTTTTTTGTTCAATTACTTTCCATCCATTAGGTTTCATTCTTCCCTTTGAATCTTTACGACCCAACGTGTTTCTTCCCTTTTCCGTCATTTTGTTCGGATTTCGTTCATTCTCGTATTTTTCACTTTCAGTCTTTCTTCTTTCTTTATCTTCCTTCATTTTATTCTTTTTTTAATTCATTTCTTTATTCTTTTTGTTATTGGCTTATTTTATATTCAACCTGCTTTAAAATTTCATTATTTTCTTTTGTTTCTCTTTAGTGTAATTGTGAATATGCTCCTATCTATCTATCTATCTATCTATCTATCTATCTATCTATCCATCCACCCATTCACCTATCTATCTATATATCTATATGTCATGGTTGGTTCATATGACAGTTTTGCACACATACATAGTAACACAAATATACACACACGCACACACATACATATATATATTGTCAAAATTCAGGACAAAGCCAGAGTTGACTTTACTTTCCTATGTAACAAGAGCAATCCTCACCAGAATTAGGGATGTAAACCGATATGTAAAATAATTTGAACTCACCACCTAGTTATCGCTAGCCGGGCGTCTTATTGCCTGAGCTAAATTGAAAAGTCTTAGACATTAATGAAAATGTATCATACACATACACATGGGCTTAATTCATTTTAATAAATAAATATAGAAAAACATTTTTTATAGTTTTTAAAAATGTATTCTTCTTTCTTTCTTCAACTTAATTCCATTCTCCTTCTTCTTTTTAATATTATTTCTATTCTTTTTCTTTTTTCACCTTATGATTGTCTTCTTCTTCTTTTTCTTCTACCGTATTCTAGCCTTCTTCTTCGTCTTTTTCTTTTCTTTTCTTTTTTCTCTCATACGCCAATACAAAGTCAGGAGTTGACTTTATTTTCCTATTCTAACAAGACCAACAATCCTCATCAAAACTTGGTGTGTAATCTGATATGTAAAGACCCCGTTCCCCGACCGTTATGTGAACACATGACCCAGTCATTGCTAGGCTGTTGTCGTTCTAACTGATCTAAATTGACAAGTATTAGATATTAAAGAAAATGTATCATATTTAATATATATACAATACACAAGTTGCAGTAATCATCTTCAGTCGGAGTGGAGTTTGACCCTGCAGCAGCCAGGCTTATATATATATATGTGTGTGTGTGTGTGTTTGTGTGTGTGTGTGTGTGTGTTCTCTGACTCCTCTTTTAACTTTGTATCTTATAATTATTTGTTTTAATTTTCTCAATTATATTTGCCTCTTTAAAGATGCCAGTATCTTATTTCCTTCACAATAATACATTGCTTTTTCTCCTCCATCGTCTCGCACCGTTACTCTAGCTGAAATGAGGATTTTCGTTCCCTCCTCGCTTCTAATTTAATACTGACTGTTGCGAATTACAATGAACAAACCAGTAATTTTTGAGTTTGGTAGTTATCACCCTTGGTCGCTCAACAGGGGGCGTTCTTAAGGGGAGTTATCGCCCTTGGTCACTCAACAGGTGGCGTCCTTAAAAGACGCCATCATACATTGAGTAGAAGAGGTGAACAAGGACGTGTAGGATCGGACCTTTCGGAGTTTACTGAGGTTAATTTAAAACACAAAAGGTTGCTGCAGGATCAAATCCCAATCCTACTTCTATCCCAACTGAAGATGATTACTGCAACTTTTGTATTTTATTTATAATAAAACATAACCATAATCGCCTCACAACTTGGATCTTACCCAATCATATGCGAAATTGTGGCCGGCAATAAAAAGAGGGCGTGGCGATTTAGACAAGTTCAGTATTGACACAAGAAAAGATCTGGCGGATTTTGGGACGGACGTTAAAAAGGCTACTGTGGATAAATCCACACAATTATAACTATTGGTAATCGGTTTTAAGGGTATCTTATTAGCTTATGTAAGTAAAGCATCCGTCTCTTAAGAGACAGTTCCCAAATGGAGTATACACCCGGTGACGAAGACCAGGTTTCTGTTGCATGCGTGATCCTTACAAGTGTTTAGCTTTGCAGGATGCAGCTCCACCGTAGCAATACCCCCTAATCAGACAGCTTAGAGCGTACTCAATTAGCTACTGAGTGCACACGGAGATTTGTCCTAATACCGGAAAGCGAACTCAAGACCTTTTCTGCATGTGAGCCAAACGTGCTAACCATTACACAATCGGAGCAAACGCTTACTTTATGCGCGTTTGATTAAATAATTATCTTTAATTTTCGAGAACTCTATGTAAGACAATATTATCTTCAAACTAAAACTGCGTTCACTTCGTACAAATACCTTTGGGAAAGGCACGAATCCATCTCTCCAGGAAAGGCATGAATCCATCTCACGAGTAAAATAGTGTTGGATGAAGTGAGTGACACCAATCCGGGTGCTTGTCGCTACTAATTCACATATCTCAAACGAGCCGCGTAAGTAGTAATATGGTATGTGGAGCTCAAGATGAAGCCATAGCCAGCGTAAGCGCACTACTTTTCTTTTCGAAGATAACTACCACACTTCTTATCTGTACGGCCATTCTCTCTTCAATGCCTTCAAAAAGCTCCTCTGTTATACTCTTTTACAAAGAGATTTTATATTTTGAATCATGCGTTCCGTGATTAAAAAACAATCAAACTACACAGTTAGTATTAGCTTTACTTACAATATATGACATTTAGTCATACCATTTGATACTTTTGTCTATGCGTGCAATATCAATAACATTTTAATCATAATGAGCCTCCTGGGCCTCAGCTGCAACAAATGGTAGAAAAGACGCCCGGAACTTCTCCATTGTTATATATCACGAGAATAATTCAATTCTTAATCACCTTCGCAGTTATCTAAAGATCAGACGTTTATTTTTTAAGTTTGCTTTTTATTTGAGGGAAGGAAAATATCATTTCTAAAGGCATACATATATAAAATAGCGATCGGATTGTAATATACAGTCAAGCAAGAACTTAAAAGAAATCTCAAACATATGTCTTTCTTTAATATCTATGACATAGAAAACTATTTGATGAAAGCAAATCGTATGTATGACACAGCTCACAGCCTAGACCGTTTTACAACTAGAAAGCACTCAGGGAGCGCATACCTCTGGCAACGCCATTGTCAGGGTAAGTAATTGTATATGGATCCGCCCCAAAATGTAATCAGTTCCTCTGTAGCCTAGAGTCCACTCTTCCACAACATGTCATTGAAAATCACTGAGAACCTTTGAAGATATCGTGTGGACAGACACGAGAATATTTGGAGTTAGCTGTCCACACGATATCTCCAAAGGTTCTCAGTAGTGAAACTTTGTGGTAGGGTGGACAATAGACTACGGGGAACATGATTACATTTTGGAGCGGATCCATGCACAATTACCTCTGTCCACACCAAATATAATCGGTAAAAGTTCATGGTTGTCCACAAGATATCTCCAAAGGTTCTCAATGAATTTCAATGACATTTTGTGGAATGGTGGACAGTAGGGTAGGGAAGAACTGATTACATTTCTATTTCAATTACCTCCCCTCTGTCAATAGCGTTTACATGAATGTATGGAAAAAAACGGAAAACTATCTCTCAATTCAATAATAATTCCTTGATACGCCCCAAAATTCCATTGACATCCGTTCAGTATTTTCACTACAGTCGGAGTTTACCGTTGTTTACGGCTACCCTGTCTTTTTAAAAACACATTCTTAACTGTCAAATAGTTATTCGGTCGATTGAACTCATTGATATTTGTGTTATTAACACAACGTTTCAGCCGATCCATTTCCGGTCTTCTTACAGTGTAATGCGATGAGATAAACAGTTTTTAATTTCAAAGCAGGTAAAACGTATAACGTATGAATCGGGTGTTTATTTGTCCTTTTCCTGTCTGGTTTGTGCCTGTTGAGCAGCGGAAGCCACATCGGCTTGAATTCCGCGCTTGAAGAAGGCCGAATAATAGATCGGCCGAAACGTCATGTTAACAACACAATCAACAAGAAGGAGTTCAATCGTCCGAAGAACTATTTGAATGTTAATGGTCCTTCTCAAAACTATAAAAAATAACATTCTTAACTGTTATCTTCTGACTGAAGTCAAGCGAGTTAAACAACAGTAAATGAGACGAAAATGTCGATTTGTGTTGCTGAATGCTCACGTTATTTTGTACTTAATACTTTTTTTTCATAAAAGGCCTGAAACTGTTTCTCCTTGAGTCATGCACTCACCTAAGTAATGTTGATGTATTTTTGTTATAGCAAAGTAAAACATAAATAAAGATAATTCTATGTAAGTATTCACTATAACATTCACTACGCTACGTTAACACTGTCTGGGAATATGTGACGAATAAATGTTTACCCAATAAAAAGAACATTAGAGAATTGATAATTAGGATAATGAACAGAGTAGCAGTTGCAGTGTCTGTTAATATCGCTGTCGCTAGGAATGCTTGGATCACCTGACACCAGACATGGAATGATTCAGACATGAGTGTACATAAAAGGAAGAGGCAAGCAGGAATATATGAGCTCATGAAGAAATGAGTAATGTATGCATAATAAAAGCAGGATGTAATGTAGGAAGAGGAAGATTACCAACATCGTTTTGCAGCATGCTGTGTTGGAGGTGATCAATTAAAAAAACGGGTTGATCAATGAATAAGCTACTTCTCTCGCCTTTTGTTGGATCACTAAACGGTCCGAATTTTCAAAATACAGGCGGGCATAAACTAGGGATCAATTTAGCATAAACTTACATTGTAAATTGAACTCTCCCACTAAAAACCTAATCAAGGAGACATAATGAGGAGTAAATGTTGACATTTTCATCCCTCTAGCTCCATAACTTTGGCCTGTACGCGTGGTACATACATAGCCAGCCAGCCAGCCAGCCAGCCAGCCAGACGGACCGACCGACCTGAAAACTGAAGAAACATATTTTGACAGTTTTGGTGACAGTTTTGGTGACAGCTTTGTTGACAGTTTTGGTTGATGGTTTCTAAACATGTTTGGATATTGAAGGATTCATTGAATTCAGTTGTTGTTTACTTCAGTAACTCATCCAATAACTACCAACATACCTACATACACACAGTTAACTAACTACATACATATATACATACATACCCAAAATCTCGACGAAAATAACTGTTTTCACAAGTAATCAACCTTGCAAAAAGCTTTTTTCACAGAAAACGTAGGACATCATCCTGCGACTGCACAACAAAAGAATTTCTTTCACGAACTAGGAACAAATTGGCTCGTACAACCATTCAGGTGTATTTTTCCCTGGAAATTTAAATTACTGAATCGGAAATAATTCAATTTTATCTGATAATAACAAATGTAAAGAAAATTTAAAAGCAAAGAATGAAATAAATCTGCTATATATAAATAAAATATAAGTAATTGTAAATGTGACAAAAGCGGCGCCCTGAAGTGACGGGAAACAAAAAAAATATATTGTATTCAATATTTAGGAATTTCCTTTATATAATTACATTTACCTTGAAAAATAATGAAAAAGAAGGGTCTTACTTATTCATTGAATGTTAAGGGGCTTTGAATGTCGTTCATTGTATTCGCACAGTTTGTTATAATACGTAGAAGACATAAACATGTGTGGACATGTTTTAATGTCCAGGATGTGGGATAATAACTTGTCAGAAATGTTGAATGGACAAAACTCAATTGGAGTTAAATACAAAAAAAATAAATTATATATCGTATTTCCAGGCTGGTAAGACGCTACAAGTGGTGAGACGCATATTATAATTAGCTAGAAATTGTTCGGGATATCTTTGAGGATTAAGTAGGAAGTCCAAGTTGCAAACTCTATGGTGTGATATTTTGTTTCTGTCAAAGCTAATTATATTTTGGACCTATTATTAAATATTTTTCAAGAAAAAGAGTGTATATTACCAGCCAGGAAATACGTTACTTACTCATGAGGATTACAGTAATCTTTATAATTATTGAAATCTTACAATAATATTATTACCGACAACAACAAACAGTCACACGTCACAAGCGTACATATACATATAGAGTGAGACAATCAGTGTAACACCAGTTTATAGTTCTTACAAGCATGGTTAGTAGTTTGGGATAATGGTACATACGAGTTCTCACACAACCACTCTTTTCTACATCAGCCATCGTGGCATGCTAGAGACCAGCGATTTCTTTTCTGTGAGTTCATTGGATTCATGCTTTTCCTAGGCCATTAATGATAAGCAAACATAAGCGAACTCAGTCGAATTTGAACTCAGGTTTGTCAATTCCGTTTTTTGA
>VCCN01003834.1:269878-287057 GCA_006491835.1 Architeuthis dux | reverse complement strand
TGATAATAAACATTTTTGAGATGTAACACACGTTTTTCTCAATCCTTCATTTCCACATTGTCAACTTACTATATATTTGTTTTTGTATGACTACTAATATCTGTTTATTTCTCCATGATTAAAAAGCTACACAAAAAGTTGCAAAGGTCAATAAAAAGAGATGTCAAAGCTCGATTGTTTATGCTCCAGTTAATTCCCAGGTACTCCTTGATAGAGCTCATAAGAGAAAGAAAATCTTTGATTGAAAAGGTCATGGCCTTGAAAGCCCCTCCCTCACTAAACAACAACTAACTGTAGAGGTTTTAGAGAATGCATCAGCATCTCAGTAGTAATTAAAAGTATATGGGTGGCCGCGCGATATTTTCGTTATTTCTAAAGCTGCAATGCTCAATATTTTTTATATCGAAGCTTGAACATATATTTATAGATTCATAGAGTGTTCAAGCTTCAAAATCAATAACAAAAACTGAGCATTGTCGCTCTAAAAATAACAAAAATATCAACTTTAAAGAAATGGTGCGTTACCCATTTATCAAACGGTTTCTTGCAAATACTATTTATACCAGATTGCAATTCGAATATTTATCGATTTTATACAATATGTTAAAATTGCGATTACAAATCTACTCTGTGAACATAAAATACTAGAAGATATTTTTACCCCAAAAGTCGCTAATTAGTGAATAGATTGTATCTAATGTATTGTACTTTGTTTTCTCCTGATGAAAAGTGAACGCTCTAAGTAGACAAGGTTTAAGAAAACGGCGAGTGTATAGAAGCTAAATAAATTATGATCAGAAGTTTACTATAATATACATAAAAGTGAGTGGTCTTAAATCTATTAGATTAGAATCTTATTTATGCGAAACGTTTTACTAATGGAAGACAAGCAGCCAGTTTGTGCTCGTTTACTATTTCCTCTATGTTATCACCGAGTAAATATATGCCATTTGCAATACTTTTGACCATGAGCTTCCCTTGCTATACTTGTTCTCCTTAAAGCAGTATTTCATACTATTAAAATCATCCTACATCGAACAGAAAGTATAGTATTTTACTATAGACATTTACAAACTTGGACATTTTTCAGTGTCTTCAATGACCAGTTTTATGTAATTATCGATATTACTTTTACGTCTTCTTTATTCTGTACAACTCAATAAGTCCAATAACGAGAAAAGATGACAATAATAAGACTACAGTTATTTAAAAAAAGAGCAACAAACACAAATAGTTTTCAGTTGAAATAATATGTGCAAAATTATTTTCTTGTGGAAATTACTTGGGCGTGACATGTTATGATGCCATTATTCTAACTCATTTTCGAAGAGAGGGCGTTACCAAGTTAGTATATCAAGTGTTATGTTACGAGGAGAACCCACTAGTTACGGCAAAATACTTTGCAAGATTTCGGTAGTAACAGCTTGCGGCTGGGCGAGTTTAATAATTAATTTACAGGTTTTCGGAGGTGGTCTATTTGGAGTAAAACCCCACCTCACACTCCTACCTACACTAACTATTAGGTCGCAAGAGATTGCATGTGCATGACATTACTGAGAAATATCAAAACAATAACTCAGAAAATAGACTCTCACCGATTGAATGTCCCCATCCGGAGCCAGGTTGTTATTTTTAAACATTAGCAATTAAGACAAGGAGGGTGGCCCAGAGAATATACAGAGACCGACTTAATTTTGATACTTCCAACCAACGAAAAATAGGGTGCCAGGATAGAAACAACGAACTGGTTAGTCACTCAATAGAAACAGTCACCTGACCAATGTATTTTTGCAGCAGGCAGCGTTGGGGGGTAATCAGTTAAAAATGTGATCATCAATGAATACATCGGTTTTCTCGTCTCTTGTTGGGCCGTGATCACTCAACAGTTTGACTTTTCTAAAACCAAGCGTGAACGCTGCCGGAAACTAACTAAGTGTTCACTTTAGCATAGACTTCCATTGTAAATTGAACTAAAAACCTATTTTGGGACAGGGGACTGGCGAGAGGATAATTTTTAAAAAGTCCTTCTACAGATAATAAAGAGTAAATGATTAAAATGTCAGCACTCTAACTCCATTTGTAGCAGAGTGTTATATGCGGTGTGCATATGTGTATGCTCGAATACAGTTCGTTGTGATTCAAACGGCCAGCTGGAGAACAGAGGACAACGGAACCAATTATGCAACACGATCGTTAACAAAATTGTTGAGTTGGTAAACACGTAAGGTTCGAGGAGAGGGATAAAGGATGCATACCTTTGGTGTTGGCGTCTTTTGTTGCGTGAAATGGTGTTGGTGTCGTCTCTGCGTGTTATGACTGACTCAGTCAAAGACAAACGTTTCGGTGAAAAAAAGAATTATTTATTTACTTCGCGTGGCGCGTGGACAATCTATTCAAAACATTGATGGCTGCTAAAGATATGCGTGTCCCAAACAACTTGTCTTCTCACATTCCAACTCCCTGTCTCCTCCACTTAGTTACAGGTTAATTAGCTTCGGCTCGGGCACTTTTCCCGTTTGCCTGTTGCCTGTCCAAGACTAAATTTTCAACTGCCTGAAAACAACGAAATTGAAATTAAAGAAAATCTCATTAGGCGACAAAACTGTTCTGATTGGCTCCACCATATCACGTGACACTCTTAATGATTTATTCCAGGCCAAAGATCTCATCAAATGGTACCTTAAGAGCCGTCAGTCATCAAACCCACACATGATAACACCACTTCAGATCCCAGCGGGGTGCCGATTCTGGCGACAAACCTAGACCTTTTGTCTAGAATTGACAGGGTATAATGATCATCTGTTTCTAATATATATAGAAAAGAAAGGAAGGAGAGAATATCATAAAGTTACCGGTTTATAAATGTCAGAAGTGACGTAATTTTGGACCGGGTAGCGTCGTCAGAGGAGACTCTCATAGTTTATAGCATTTTATCTGCTATTTCAATAAAAAACACATGTAATATTGTCTTGAGACGCCACTGAAATACGCATTTTATGGGTCGAAATATTTCTTTGTGTGCTCTACTAGTCATAAAACGATATAATCTCAGCTTGCTCCGGCTACAAACAAGTAGTTTATTTTATATAAATTATTTAATTTATTACTACTTGCCACTATTAATGGCGGCTCGAGGCAATGGCGGCTTGTTAGTCCTGACGCTCGTTGTAAGCATTAGCTGATGTTTTTTTTAATTAAATTAAAGTCAAAGAAGCAGACGACAAAAAAAGCTATTAAGTAATATGTTAAATAGTGTATTTGTGAAAAGGTGAACTACGGAGTGTCAACTATGCGGAAGTTTTGGAGAGCTGGTGGAAATGTTTCATGACCGTGATAAAACGAGGGATTTTCTGAAGAAACATCAATTGATTGGGTTAGGGTTAGTAGATAGTTTTAGTATTAGGGTTAGGGGGTAAGTTTAGGATTAGTAGGTAGGATTGGGGTTAGGATTAGTAGGTAGGTTTGGTGTTAGCCATTTTTAAACGGGAAAGGCCACACTTGCCGTGTAAGGGGTTGAGGTTATGGGGTACGTTAGGGTTATATATTATGATTCTATTTCATTTAAATCACACCCTACAACCTAACGATGTAACCATTTGGAATAAACATACATATTCTATACAGTGTTATAAAAGGAATATATGTTTAAAAAATCTTAAATAATGTGTGAATTTGAATCAAAACTGAGCCACACGGCCAATGATGCTTACAACGAGTCGCCATTGCTTCGAGCCG
The DNA here is from genome assembly GCA_006491835.1 of Architeuthis dux. Classification (NCBI taxonomy): domain Eukaryota; kingdom Metazoa; phylum Mollusca; class Cephalopoda; order Oegopsida; family Architeuthidae; genus Architeuthis; species Architeuthis dux. The sequence continues at coordinate 283,322 of VCCN01003834.1, read as the reverse complement.
CCATTAGTAGTGGTAAGTAGTAATACATTAAATAATTCATACAAATTAAACTACTTGTTTGTAGCCGGAGCAAGCTGATATTCTATCGTGTTATGACTAGTAGAGCACAGACAACACAATTGCGACCCTTAAGAATTCCTATTTCAGTGGCGTCTCTAATGTGCACTTTTACCGGGTAGCGTGGTCAGAGGAGAATTCCATAATTTATGGCATTTTATCTTCTATTTCAATAAAAAGCAGTTAAGGGGCGGATGGGGTATCGGCCGGCATTCCGGCCGTTGGGGTATTAGCCCCTGCCTAAAGTAGTTGGCGCTTCAGGACTCTGGCATGCATTCTCGGATGCACGCTGGGGGTTCAGCCTATTTAGGAAGATCAACAGAAACAATAACCAACAGTAGAGAGAAAGAGATTCACATTCCTACCTATTTCGACATGGATAAACAAATAAGATAATGGAAAACAGATAGCTTTATCAATAGCAAGAATAAGAAAAAGAGTAGACGAACATGACTTGGAAAGAAAGTAAAAGAAAGTTCAGCTGACAAAAAGTTATTTGTTGGGCGAGGATGACACCAATTGAAAGACAAAACAAGAAAAAACTCTGTTCAAAACCTGCGACGTTGTTTACACAATTTTTGATAGCATTCGGCAACATGTGTTTCTGTACTAAAACTATTTGTTTTCAATTGATATGAAAAAAAAACCCAATAATGTGAAGCTGTTAAGAGATTAAAAAAAAGATTCTCTGAAATGGACACTGACTGGTTTTCTCGAGCCTTGTTACCTTTCCGTGTGTATCTATATGTGTTCAACATAAGTTATCGGTCAAAATCATACGCTTACAATATGAGTTGTTAACAAAATGTTTTCGCTTCTCAAATTGCAGACGTATTTTCTTAAACGTCACATCTTTTTTATTTCGATAATTGATTAAAAGAAATTAATTATATGACGTAGTGTGACGCAAAAAGAAATATTCCTCTTTCTTCGCCCACACTCTATATCCTTCCTTTCTTATGAACGCTATGAACTGATTCAGATATGGTCTGAACGAAAAGCTTCTGGCAGTTGAAAGGAAGACTAGACAGTTATGACAAAGAAAAGAAAGACAGCTAAAAGGAATATGTAAAAGAAAAGAAAGAACAATATTCACTATAAACCTTGTAGGAACAAAGACAAGGATTTCCTAAAGAGCCTTTTATTTTTGGAGACAAACGTGACATTAGCTGAGAACCCATAGACAAGCAGGAAAGATAAAGACACTAAAGCGAAGCGAGGTCGAGAAGAAAGATAACTAATTGCGACAACTTGACCCCGAAATGTGCACGCCTACATCAAATCACCGTCTCAGTGAGTCTCAGATTAGTGCCTATCTCTAACATTTAGTAGTAAACGCGTCTAAGGAACGATAAGAATGCCCCCAACTCTCCTTATCTATGACTTTGTGCTACACGGTAAAGTGTATGTCATTAAGAAATTGGATCTAAAAGAAAGAGTTGTGTGATTATTTCATTTCCAATTCGCGTGGTTCTGTTTCGAATCCAAGTGAGTACAACTCTGGAATTCGTGTCGAAGGGAAAACGTGGGATCTTCATAGAAAGATTGTGTGAGTTTTCATTTGATATTAATCAATTGTCAAAGACGATCAATTGATCAGAACTGATCAGCCGAGAGACTGGTCGATCAGCAACACTGCGTAGAATGTTACACAAGCCGTAGATAATGCGTTCGATACTCATTGGACGCTGCATAAATCTCAAAGTTGGCATCCAGTTGCTGCCATGCTGTAGTGAACATTGAATAAGTTAATTCCTCTCTACTGGCTCTGTGTATATAGCTGTGCCATGCAGTTACTATTCCAGCAAATCTCTATGAGCTTATGTTCGTGAATAAATATGTAAACATTTTTCTTGCAGAGGAAAATGCGATCATGGATATTTGCATTATCTTGGTCGATTTTATTGTGTATCCGGTTAGCTTTGTCAACAAGGATGGAGAGGTATATGAATTCGGTCGTGTCCATTTTCCTGTCTGTCTTTACGTCTGTTTTGTCTGTCTGTCCACACGATATCTCCAAATGTATTCAATTAATTTCAATGAAATGTTGTGGAATTGTGGACGATTTTATTGTGTATCCGGTTAGCTTTGTCAACAAGGATGGAGAGGTATATGTATTCGGTCGTGTCCATTTTCCCGTCTGTCTTTACGTCCGTTTTGTCTGTCTGTCCACACGATATCTCCAAAGGTACTCAATTAATTTCAATGAAATGTGAAAGTGTGGACGAAAGGATAAGGAATAATTGGTTGAATTCTGGGGTGAATCAAGGAATACTCTCTGGATTGAAAGATAGTTTTCCTGTTTTTTACATGCATGTATGTTACTCTAATGACTGTTCACGCGATATCTACAAAAGTTATCTATTAATTCCAATGAAATTCTGTCGGAGGGTGGACAGTAGGCGAGGGAAGAAATGATCAAATCGTGGGGCATATCCATGCAAAGTTACTTCCCCTACATCGTAGTTATATGTCCACATCACATAATATCGCCAAGAGTTAGTCTGTCCACACGATATCTCCAACAGTTCTCAGTGAATTTCAATGAGATTTTGTGGAAGGGTGGACAATGGGCCACGGGTGGAATTATTGAAATTCCTGGCGGATCTATACTTCCACTAACAATGGCATTGACAGCGGTATGCACTGCATGAGTTCCAGTTTTATATACACACGTGTGAATTTGTTATTTTGTTAGGAAGCTGTGGAATGCCTTTCTTTCTTGTTCACTCCATGATTATGTGTGTGTTTTCGTGTACGTCGGAAGTCCCAAGCTTAATGATAACAACGTATTTATTTAACACATTTTTCAACATAATTTCCATCCTTGTCAATTCAGTTATTCCAACCTTTCTCTATAGATCACATAGATTGAACATTGACATTTCAGATACAAATTCAGCTAATAACCGTGTCAGGATTCGGTGTGTATGTTTATTTTTATTACATCTTTGTCAGCGAGATCACACGATGATTTTAACGCATTAATATGTAAATTCAGCTGCCTTCTCCAGGTAATATGCAGATCCCGACATAGCAATCAAACATTGTATAATACATAAAACAAAACTATTAAAACTGTACTGAATCTTCTTAATAAATACAAAATGAAACACAAACTAAACTCTCGTTGTATTTAAAGAAGGTTACTTTTGCATATAATTAAATTATTTCTTCAATAAAAATGTATCAGTATTTGAAATAAGCCAATACTCTATAGTAACAAAATGTTTGGAGCTATATTTATAAACACAAATACATAGATATAAAAAATCGTTGCAGTCCTTATTTTATTAGCAAATTTACATTGTTTATTTATATAAACTATCTATGAGTACGATTGTACGTATGTCATTCATGTTTCCTTGGAGTCCAATCGAAGCAATATTGAAATAAATGAAATTAAATTCTTTCCCCTTTAGCAAATGCTTAATTTAATTTAGTACAATCTAGGCAGGTGAAGGTGAAGTTGAAGGGATGAAACTACAATGGACATAATTGCACAAGGGAAACCTAAAGAGTGAATCCAAATCACTGCTAATGTCAACCCAAACAACGCCATAACAAACAAATATATAAAGATCAAGATAGATAGGACACAAGAGAATAACATATAAAGGCTGTGGAGCTAGAGAGGAAACAATCAATCACATAACAATTAAATGAAGTTCAGAAAGTGTATAAAATAGACATGACCGTGTGTAAGGGTGATCCACTCAGAACTATGCAAACCACTACGATTCCAGCATAAATAAACAATGGTATATGTACAAACCAGAATGTGTGTCAGAGAATGAAAACCCCAAATCATCTGGGACTTTGAAATTCAAACGGATCAACCAATTCAGGCCGGAGAATCAGATTATGTTGTCTTGAACGAGGACAAAAAAACATACACGATAGTGGAATTCGTAGGTTCAGCAGTCTACATAATGGAATTTAAAAAAAATATATCTGGTTAGTCACTCAATATAAACTGTCACGTGACCAACGTCTTTTGGCAGCATTCCGTGTTGGGGGAGATTAATTAAAACATTGGGAAAAGGGGTGATCAATCTCTTTCTTTTGTTTGGCAGTGATCACTAAAAAGGTTTTTTTTTTAAAAAAGCGTGAATGCTGCCGGACACAAACTACGGGATCAATTTAGCATAAACTTACATTGCAAATTAAACCCTCACTAAAACCCTATTTACGGGGTGAATTTTCAAAAAAGCAAAGAAATGTTTTTCCTAGACATACTGAGGAGTAAATGTTTAGATTTTCAGCCATCCACTACATCGGTGCGTCCTGTACGCGTCACACATACATACATCCACAGTCAGCCAGAACCACTTAGTAACTGAAGAAATCTATGTTGAATGTTTTGGTGACAGTTTTGGTTGAGGGTCTCTAACAAAAAGCTGGATATGTATCTGGACCACGCCAGTGAACTGAAGAAGTGGTGACAGTAGTACCTACACAGCTCGGGGGCGAAACCACCCCGAAATGTCAAGTGAAAAGTGAGAATCAAAACAATCCCGAAAACGGCGCTACTGAAAACAGGTAGCATACTGAGGAAAGTGCTGGAGTATTGAAGAGATTTTCTGCCACTTGATTTCCAGTGTAAGTCGCCAGTTACTACTGGTGTGAAAACTGAACGAGTACATTCAAACAGATCACTGAATCCAGGTGAGAAACCAGATCTAGTTGTAGTGAACAAGAAGAAGTGAACGTGTCAGGTTGTGTGGTTCAGGCAGACCACAACGTGAAGCTGAAAGAAAGTGAAAAGCTCGATAAATACACAGACCTTGCCAAAGAACTGAAACAATTATGGAACATGACAGTGACGGTAATACCGATTGTTGCCGGGGCCCTGGGAAGGGACCCGAATAACTTAGCAAAGAGGTTGGTGGAGCTGGGGGGAGAGAGCTGAGACTATCCAGACGACAGCACTGCTGAAATCAGCTAGAATGCAAAGGAGCATTTGCTGCCACTTTGGTCTTCAGTGAAAGCTACTAGTCACATCATCATTATTATTATTATTATTATTATTATTATCATCATCATCATCATCATCAAGAAGAAGAAGAAGAAAAAAAAGAAGAAGAAAAACAAGGTAGTGGCATAACTGCAGTGGGAGATCTGCAGGAAATTCGGAATCAAAACCAACCGATATCGTCACTGAAAACGGCGATGTCACTATCCTCTGGGACATGCATCCACACTAACAGGGAAATAAAAGCAAACAGACCTGACATCGTTATCAGGAACACGAAAGAAAAGAGGTGCATGATCATTGACATTGCAATGCCGTCTGAGAGAAACACCTCCGTGAAAGTGACGGAGAAACTGTCCAAGTACAAAGACCCAGAGATCGGGATCAACAGGATGTGGGGTATGGGGACCGACATAACACCAGTGGTCATCGGAGCTCTAGGACTCGTAAAGAAAGGAACGGAAAAAAATACATCAACTCAGGTAACATCAACATCCATGCAATCCAATAGCTCGACGGACTCGGAACAGCACACATAGTACGCAAAGTACTGTAGGTAAAATGATAACTCCCCCATAGCGCCCTTTAATTTGGACCCGGCTCTACAAGATGCAAAACGAAGCATTAAAGAAAGAACATAATCATAATACTAACACATGTTGAGCGTCCCAAACTCGGACGTCTGAAACTTGGTAATGCTGTTATGATATACTGCCACGAAAAGGTTATTCCGGGGTCAAACACCTGTGCGGAAATGTAGGTGACCCGCCCACCTTAGGAAATAGGTATATGCGTGGGTGTCTAACATACAGGATGTGGTAAGCGGAAATGACACCCGCATGGGCATTCGAGAAACCTATAAAGCAGACCCGAACAGAGAGCAGACCAGAACAGAGAAACTCAGAGACCCAAGCAGCCAGGAGGCAGACCGCCTAGAGCTGGGAAGGCACCAGACTAAGTTCCCCCGTTGGGGACGGTCTCTCTCCCAGTGTTCACTCTCCGGTCGACGAAGTGTATGTTATGAAATAAAAATATGTCTCATATTTTTACAACCAGCTTTTGAGTCCTTCCTTTCTATCCAAGTCCAGGACATTCACCCCAGTATACAACAATGTCTTAAACCCGGATACTTTAAAGAATTACTTATTTTTTGTATTACTATTTATAATAATGTTTTTAATATTTATATTATTTATAAAAGTGTTCACACACCATTCACAGTACCGTTTCAAATCTAGATATATTCAGATATAAGTGTTTCTCTTAAGCATCTAAAACAATATCTTACATCTAAACACAACCCAAATTAACTAAATTTAGATGTAGATTGTAACCCAACACTTTTATTAAATTTGACTAGTTTTAACCCTCGGAAATAAAGAGTAAGCCTTCGGTGAGAAACGGTGGCCCGAATTGATAAGTCGTAAAATGTAAAAACTAGCCACATGTAATAAACATAATATGTAGACGTTTAAATCTAAATTGAAACACTGCAGTCACCCGTCGCAAACAAGCGTAATTTTCAATATTCAATATCATTTTTCTTCTAAATCCAATCAATTAATCAATACCTTAACTAATTTTCTTCGAATCAATTTTCAGATGCCTACTTTATTTTACAAAGATTTCTAATTAAATTTTTCTAGTAATTTGTTGTTGTCAACATGTCAAATTTAAATCATCTAAAAATCTGCGTTACGATTAAGTTTAATTATTCTATACTTATGTAACTTATAGCAGGGCTGGCGAACGTCTTTGAGAGCCTGTGCCCAGATTGGCAATAATCTTCCAAAAGAAATGTCCTCACGTGCCCATGGGAATGTTTGAGCAACAGGTTACCATTTTTATTATAGTTGTATTTTTCAAATTATTTTATGGAGAACGAGAACAAAATGCTTGAAATCATTCTTTAAGAAGTTTGTTTAGACAATTACTAACTTCTGAATTGTTTGAATGGGCAGCTTTAGAAATTACATGTTTATAATTCAGTCCAAGTCGGAGGCTGGAGTTAACTTTGTTTTTCCACCAGAACAACAAGAACAGCACCAAGTGCAAGAACAATCCTCACCTAATTTAAGAAAGTAAACTCTTTATCTGCTCCATCACATTAGACCAAACTGATATATAAAATTGAAATGTCATAAATAAATACATTTATACTAATATTATGTTTTCATTTATTATATATACAATACAAAAGTTGTAGTAATCATCTTCAGTCAGAATAGAAGTAAGAGTGGAGTTTGACCCCGCCATAGCCGGCCTTGTTTATAACAAGTAATTCACAATAAATAAAATTAATGAATAATAACAATAATAATGGATCTTTTTCAGTATTGATACTTGTTTATGTGTATTTATTGTTTTACTATTAACAAAAATATTGAAGAAATTGAAATAAATAAAAGCATCTTAGGAAGTATGTTTAAATAATTATTAATGTCAACGGTTTATAGAGATAATTAAAACATAACAATGTATAAATAATTCAGTAGTTGACTCAATGATGCACGATAATTGATTTTGAACGCCCTGAATCTCTGTTTTCTCATGAATTCGAAGATTCGTCATATGATCTTTAAGATCTGGGAAATATTTTAAAGTGCCATTATCGACATTTCGTTGAAAGTCTTTTAATTTAATTTCAAAGGCTTTTATGTTATCAAATATAACATCAAGATGTTATCCAGATGCTTGTAAATTGGGTTTTCAGAACATTTAAATGTGAAGAGAACATTAATCTACAAATCAACACAACGTTTATTTTTAACATAAAATCTCTTAGGAATATTCAGTGCAAATTTAGTAATTTTATGTTCACTAGTGTTTGTTATTATTAATACTATTGTTAGGCAGGGCTATTTGGCACTTTTTGATTATTTTAATAACCTGCTTTTACACTATTTTCTATTTAATTCGTTTTGGTTTTATTTCAGATTATTTAACTTCTACAGTCTAAATACCCAGTATATAATTAATAAAGATTAGAATCATAAACTATCATGGTTCGACATTACAAGAAAATACAATAATAATAGACAAGAACCATAAGTTCAACGATGCGCCCACCATCTGTGGTAGTACGAGGATGAGGAAGAGGTGGAGGAAGGGGAAAACGAGGACGGTTCACCCGAAGGTCTGCACCAAGTTTCATATCAATCCAATATGACACGGCTGGAAAAATCGAGGTTTAGCATTACTAGTTGTGGTAGCGGTAGCGGGGGAAGAGGAAGAGGAGGGGAGGAAAATGAGAGTGATTCGCCCAAAGGTCTGGACCAAGTTTCATATCAACCCAACATGATATGGCTGAGAAAATCTATATTTAGCATTACTAGTTGTGGTAGTAATAACAGGAGTAGGACGAAGAGGAGGATATTTCACCCGAAGGTCTGGACGAAGTTTCATATCAATCCAACATGATGATAATACTGTTAGTTATATATAATGGTCTGAACAAAAGTACAATTTAATTGGAGTTTTTAGGTAGAGTGCCAAATAGCCCCAAAGGCAGGGCTATTTGGGACTAGTTTGTATCAGACATTTCTTTATGTAAAGCTAGTTCAGATTTGTTTTTCATACAACCATTAGAGTTGTAGTGATACAGTTTGATGTATAGATGATAAAAACCTCAGCAATAGATTTACCAGTTATTGTAAGAAAAACTAAAAAAGAGTGCCAAATTTCCCCGCAGTACGTATTACCGCATTGACCAAGATGGTCACTTGTTAATTATGACCATTTTGGCTTCACTTTTCTTTTTTCTTTTGAAGTAGCGTATCCCTGATCCCGTGCATCCACTCCTGTGGCAATAGCTGATAAATTAAAGGTTGCCAATCTTTTTATTATAAAATCACTATAAAAAAAGATAACTCCCGCGTGCCAATGAAAAGTTGGCAATCGTACCGTTTCCTGTTTCAAAATGGGCGCCGCTTTAGCTGCTGCTATAGCCAACTCGGTTGAATCTGCAGCTGCTGCTGAAGGGTGTATACCATTACCAGAAAAAAACCCCAAATGCTTGTACCTAAACGAGGTAGGCCGGCTGCACCTACATCTATTGTCCCATTGCAAGTAACAAGAGATTTTATACCTTACCTGAAAGTTACATTCATGGAGTTGAAGTACTAACCCTAACCCCAAGCCTACCTACTAACCCAACCCCAAACCTACCTACTAACCCTAACCTACCTACTAACCCTAACCCTAAACCTACCTACTAACCCTAACCCCAAACCTAATTCTAATCCTAAACCTACCTACTAACCCTATCACCAACCCCAACCCTAGCACCAACCCCAACACTAACCCTAACTTATTTGTTGTTCATTTGAATTCATCACGCTTTTGCTTGAATAAAAACAAAGTGAAAACAAAAAACCCCACTAGTCTCTTGAACCACATGAAATTGCCCGATATCAGTAAACCACTTTAAAAAATGAAAATAAAAATGGAAAAAAAAAACCCCTGAATATATCGTTCTGAGGAATCTTCTCATCTCTTTCTTTGACTTTAAATTCGCCATCATCAGCAGCAGCAGCCGATTCGGTCAATCTCGCGATCAGCAGCAGCTAAAGCGGCGGCCATCTGGAAACAGGAAAGGTAATAATAGCCGAAAAGGTTTTCACGCGCCACCTAGGCTAGTCATAGGTTTGCCATCCCTGACTTATAGGAAAGACAAAAGCTTCTCCGGCAGAAAATCCACCCCACATCCACATGAAGAAAGAAAAAAACAAACATGCACATACAAGTTTTATTTGCTAACTTATCGAATAACTTTCAATCATCAACTACGACGTGTTGGTTGGTGTCTTGCCGAAGATAAACGTAATCAACAAATCTTCACTTTGGAACAGTCCCGTTCTACTTAATAATTAATGAACATTTGTTATTCGTTTTGTTTAGAAAAAGAAATTGACAACAACGCCCGTCGGCGAAAGAAGACGAAAGCAAAATTAAAACATAACATAAAATTAACTTTAAATCATCATCATCATCATCATCATCATCATCATCATCATCATCATCATCATCATCATCATCATCATCATCATCATCAGCAGCAGCAGCAGCAGCAGAATCAGCAGCAGAATCATCATCAGCAGCAGCAGCATCAGCCGTTATAAGTCCACTACTGGACAAAGGCCTTTCCCATCTCCTTCCATGGCGATCTATCTTGTGCTAACCTCTGCCAAGTCTTACCGGCAAACATTTCTATCTCGTCCCTCCATCTTGTGTCTGGTCTGTTCCTACTGCGTTTACCGCCCCGTGGGCACCAATCCCGTAGTGTTTTCACCCATCTATTGTCATTTATTCTTGCTAGGTGACCAGCCCATCTCCATTTTTGCTGTTTAATTATTTGTGTAATATCTTTCATTCTAGTCCTCCATGTTGATCTTTTTCTATCTCTTAGAGTTATCCCTAGCATTGCTCTTTCCATGGATCTCTGTACTATTCTAAGTTGGTTTTCAGTTCGTTTTGTTAATTTCCATGTTTCGCATCCGTATGTCATGGCGGGTATTATGCAACCGTTGTATACTTTTATCTTATGTAACGCTTTATGTTTAAGTTTATTTATGTATCTTTATTGCAATATGAAATAGGCATATTTTGACACAATAAACATGCAGATTCCTAAATAAGTTAAAAACTAAAGTAATGAGGAGGAATAACAAGTAAATAAATACATTATTGTTACTATTATTATAATTACAATTTATTTCTTATTTACGTGTGTAGTCTACATGGTTTTTATGTTTTTAATATCAGCGTACTCTTAAATTCTGGGATATTCAAGTAACTACGCGGATAAAAGTTTGTTACTGGTTCGTAAACTGACTTTTTATGTAGTAAAAACTATCAAAGGGAGATAATCGATAACGCTGACCTATGACCCGACTCTGGAGTGGTGAAATTAGGCCAACGCTACACTCAAAACTCGGGACACACTTGGTCCCGAGGTTGCCGATTTGAGACGCTCAACCTGTAATAGTTATAATAACAATTCTATTATTTTTTTTTTAAATTCAGCAAAATGATTTAATATTAAAAATTCATTACTTTTCTATTTTTTCCATTCTAATATCGGAAAAATGAGCATTAATAAAAAACAAAACAAAAAAACAGTGTAGAATGCTTAGAGTCACTTCCCATGTTTTCTTTTAAACTGAAAGTTTAATTTTTCTAATATAGTCTTTGATTCGTTTGCTATTCTTCTTCCAAACAATGTTCGGTGGCCATTTATAGAACGAATCCAACGACAGTTCCACAATATCTGAACCCGACGCATGCGCCGAGTAGTTTCTATGTGAAAAGAAGTCAACGGTGAATTTCTTGTCATTTATGATCAACTTCGATGACCATTCCATAAAGACATAAGCGATGTCCAGGCAATCAAAGAATCTCTGGCCGCCTTTCATGACATTCGCCTCAGTCCCACCGGTGTTTATAATCATAACTGCCTTATCGAAAGGCACTGTATTTAATAAATCATCCATCCGTATGGTCCCCAAGAACTCGGTACCCATAACATGATGCTGTTTCTGAGATTTGTAGCCACTGCCGGAATACTGGGTCCAGGAAACATTCCCATTGTGGATAGCGGTCAATTGGATTGTTTTGTACTCATCAAAGAGCGGTCTTCCAGCCACAAGTGTGATCAGCTTTTCTATTCGGTTAAGAATTACCGTTTGGTGAAACATCTTTACGTATATATCCATTGGCTCAACGGCGAACACGAGTCGTTTCAGTTTCGAGGCCAGCAGGCTGTACTTGCCGATATTGGCACCTATATCAATGACATCATATTCACCATTGTTCCTTAGGACTTGTTCGAAGTCTTCCAATATAGACGATTCTCCTTGAACTCTCCTCTTAATATGTTGCACGATGTGCTGATTAAATTCGGCGTGTACACAGATCGGAATATATATGTTTAAAGTGTAAAAAGGGATGCAATGGAAATAGGGGTAAAGAGATTGGTTGAAATCATAGATGGCAACATTAACAGCAGAATATCTGCAGGTTGGCTTTTGTGTGGTTTTGCTTTCAAAATGTACGTTCCACTTTACTTTATCTCTCAAATTATTTCTTAATAAGGTGAAATATTTTTCAGTTTGTCTCTTTAAAAGTGTGTAACGTAGGGAGAGAATAATTAACACAATAACCAGATTAACGGTTAAAAAACATTGAATGAAACGCCATCGCAGATGCATGATTTTGTTTTGATTTCGAATCCAATTTCTATTTGTATAAAGGTAATCTCAACACACAAAGCAAGAAGCTTCAGAAACAGTATTCAAGAACACTCGTTAGAAAGAACTTCTTTTCGAACAGGGTGGTGGATGACTGGAACGCTTTGCCTGATGCAATAATTAGTGCATCTTCTCTGGGTACTTTCAGGTGGAGATTGCGGAGTAGTGACATATGTTCGGCGGCCATTTATAGAACGAATCCAATGAGAGTTCCTCAATTACCCATGGACAATGTTTCGTGATTATTATTATAAATATTTTGAAATATTGCAGTCAGATATCAACATGCATATAACATAATTAAAAGTTGTTTGCACTGAAGCTTCCGTGGTCACATTGTGAGTACTTGCATGCTAGAGCAACAGTGGTGTTTTTATACAAATTGCCAAAGTGTACGTACTTTATATGTCAACTCCTCGCTGTCTACAGTGAATCTCTGAGTTTGTGGGAACTGAAAAAAGCAAAAACCATACCATTATTAACATCAAATCACGCTTAGCATATTTGGATAAACTTAACTATAGTTCATGGATATAAAAGAGTATTGGCTCATATCAAATATAATGAACTATAATAATTCGTGAGTACATACATTATAATTTTTGAAACAGAATATATTTACCCGCAAACGGGTAACATAGAGTATGTCTATCTTAAAGAGAATTTAGGAATCTGCGATTAATTCCTTTAGCACATTAATACAAACATAATTATTGTTTGTTAAAAAAGCTAATATATTCCTGTTCTATGGAATTGTATTGGTAAACATGTTGTTTGATAGGCAAGTAACAGAAATCGAAAAACAGTTGGTAATTGTTTGGATGAGGTTCGCAACAACAAGGGATATAACTAGTATAGACGCTGTACAATAGTGCTACAAATAGTTTTTGGTTGTTAATTGCAACCCCAACCCTAACCCTAACACTAACCCTAACTTATATCCTTTCTAGTTACATTTAATAAAATACAGTTTTAAATAAGTTTTCTGCTTTCATTTTGAGCCGTAATAAGTTAGCAGCAGCAGCAGCAGCAGCTTCCATAATCGTGTCTACTGAGTTACCTCCCTTGTTTTTGCGAACCTAATCCAAATAATTACCAAACAGTTTCTTTACAGCGAATGGTCAATATTCAAATCAATGCGTATATACGTTTGCTAGTATATATA
>VCCN01003834.1:112127-122668 GCA_006491835.1 Architeuthis dux | reverse complement strand
AAAGCCGAATATCGTATTAAAAATATGTGTGCTCCCCTTATACGATTCTTAATCTTTTTCCGATGATGTCCCCAACAAATAAGAATCTGTCAGTTTTCTGTACTTTGAAAATCTTTTTCTTGGATTGTAAAGATTAACACGAACTGTTCAAGATGATGATGATGATGATGATATTTCAAACAAATATGATTGGGTTTGAGTATGAAGAAAATTCGCTACTTCATTAAAGATATGTTCAAGGACGAGCTCAACGGCCCTGGTTTCAATTCACTCAGCAAGGCAGTTGTATCAAATGCTCCTCAGGTGGAATCTCTCAGGAAATATTTTGGAAACTAGCTGAGCGACGCTTGTGTTATGTAGTTGATTGAGTTAAACAATGATAATTTCCATGTCTTGCCAGAAGAATGTCACTTGGCCACTTACAAACACCAGTTCAACTGCACGTCTACTTTATTGTATTTATTTTGATTAGAGTTCTCAAGAACCGCTGATCCCAAAAGATTCGACACTGCATTGCCTTGTGTGCTGAGTAATATAGCTAGTGAATCCAAACTCTGTACAATGGCCAGTTGTAGAGTAATCACGTTGCGTACACAAACACAGAGGCACACGGAGACAGATATTTCTTCAATTGCAGTTAGATGGGCCATAATTTGGTGAATGTGTTCACAAAGAGAGATGTAACAGTTTGTAAAAACTAACCGAGCAGGAATAATATTTTCCTCATTTCGTTCGAACTCCAATCGTTAGTGTTGAAACTAATCATAAATAAAACTTGCTTTCAGTGATATCTGAATGTCTAGCAATATGATAGTTGACGTTTGTTTCCATAAACTGGAGAAACATAAAATAACATACATAAACAGTTATCTCTGATGCAAATGTTCCAAGACCAGCAGAAACATGTTATTCAAAGAAAATAACATTAATTCAAAATACGACAAATCTATTTAGTCACTCAATAGAAACCGTCACGTGACAACGTCTTTTGGCAGCATGCCGTGTTGGGGGGTGATCAATTGAGAAATTGACATAAAGGGGGTGATCACTAAAACGTACGAATTTTCAACACACAAGAGTGAACTTTGCTGGACACAAACAAAGGGAACAATTTAGCATAAACTTGCATTGTAAATTGAACCCACCACCTAGAAACTTATTTTGGGAAAGAATTTAAAGAGAAAAACAACGTTCTTTTTCTAGACATAATAAAGAGTAAATGTTTAAATTCTCAGCCCTCTAGCTCCATTGGTTCGGCTTGAACGCGCGACACATACATAGCCAGGCAGCCAGAAGCAGTTCAAAAACTGAAGGAACCTATATTGACAGTTTTGGTGACAGTTTTGGTTGACGATTTCTAATAAAAAATATCTATCATTTACTGATAATGTGATATTCAGACAAAGTTTTCCATTTCCTCTCCACTTGCGTGCAGATATTAATGAGCGTTCGCAACTTAATGGGTTGCATTTCTATTCCCCCCATTATGGAAAAAAGTGTCAGTAAAAAGCAAATGGAAGAGATCACTTCTTCTTGTGAGAAATCAGATGCTTGTAAAACCCGAGAGAGCAATGATAATGTCTGTACGTTTTCGTCTTGTCTAAAATCCTACGTTATAAGCGTTGCTGCTATTGGAAAGAAAATTATGTTTACCACCATTACATTTGGATAGTACACCTTAATTAACCGTAGAATGGATCGACCGAAACGTCGTGTTAACATAAACAACAAGAAGGAATTCAATCGTCCGAAAAAATTATCTGAGATAGCAATTCTGAACATAGAAAGTAGAAATACCTGAGAATGACAGGGGTTAAAATCAGACACAATGAATTGCAGTTATAATCATCATCGTAGTTATAGTCATGGATTTCATAAGGCGATAGATAGAAAGACAAATGAAATAAGTTGCTGGAAATTAGTGAAGGTAGAAAGAAAAGGAAAAAAGCCGAAGAATAAAGTGTTCGAAAGAAATAGAGGAAGTAAACACAAAAGGCAAGAGTAAAATAAACTAGTATCCCAAGGGAAATTATAAATCACCGCCACCCTCCCCATATATGCAGTCTTGGGGGCGAACAATTAAAAAGTTGGGAAAATGGGTAATCAATGAATAAGTTACTACTCTCGCCTTTTGTTGGACTGTGATGACTAAAAAAGGTTTGCATTTTCAAAAGACAAGCGTGCACAAACTAGAGACCAATTTAGCATAAACCTACAAACCTATTTAGAGGGGAATTTTCAAATAACACAGCCCATTTTCCCTACGTATTGAAGGAAGTGTGTATGCAACATCTCAAGTCTCTACTATGAACGGTTAGGGCAGGCCAAAGTCCGAATACATAGATATGCATGAATGTCAGAACACATGAATAACCTAAACCCAGCAATAAACCAGTGTTGTGGGTAGCGCTGGTTAATAGGAAGAGCGCTATGCTTAGTCATTCAATAGAAGCCGTCACATGACAACATATTTTGGCAGCATGTCGTGTTGGGGGAGATCAATTGAAGAATTGGCAACGAAAGAGGTGATCAATGAAGCGTGAACTTTGCTAGACACAGACTAAGGGACCAATTTAGCATCAACTTACATTGTAAATTGAACTAGACATTCTGGTCTATACATAATAAATGCTGACATTCTTAGCCTTCTAGCTCCATTGGTGCGGCATGTACACATGACACAGTCACAGCCAGCAAACCAGAACCACTCAAAAATTGAAGAAACCTATGTTGACAGTTTTAATTGAGACCATTTTAGACTCAACTTACATTGTAAATTGAACCCACCACCCGAAAACCTATTTTAGGAGAGCATTTTAAAAATAATCCAACGTTTCTTCTAGAGATAATACAGAGTAAATGTTTAAATTCTCAGCCCTCTAGCTCCATTGGTTCGGCTTGAACGCGCGACACATACATAGCCAGGCAGCCAGAAGCAGTGCAAAAACTGAAGGAACCTATATTGACAGTTTTGGTGACAGTTTTGGTTGACGATTTCTAGTAAAAAATATTTGTCATTAACTGATAATGTGATATTCAGACAAAATTTTCCATTTCCTCTCCACTTGCGTGCAGATATTAATGAGCGTTCGCAACTTAATGGGTTGCATTTCTATTCCCCTCATTATGGAAAAAAAAGTGTCAGTAAAAGGCAAATGGAAGAGATCACTTCTTCCTGTGTGCAATCTGATGCTTGTAAAACTCGAGATAGCAATGATAATGTCTGTACCTTTTCTTCTTGTCTAGAATTCTACGTTATAAACGTTGTTGCTAGATTGGATCGCTCGAAACATTGTATTAACATAAACAACAGCAAGGAGTTCAATCGTCCGAAAAGCTCTCTGGGATAGCAATTCTGATAATAGAAAGTAAAATTACGTGAGATTGGATCGACCGAAACGTCGTGTTAACATAAACAGCAAGGAGTGCAATCGTCCGAAAAACTCTCTGAGATAGCAATGCTGATATTAGAAAGTAGAAATACCTGAGAATGACGGGTTAATATCAGAAACAATGAATTGCAGTTGTAATCATCATCGTAGTTATAGTCATGGATTTAATAAGGCGAAAGATAGTAAGACAAATGCAACAGAAAGACAAATGAAATAAGTGGTTAAGGGAGAATGAAATAGGACGAAGAATAAAGAGTTTGAAAGAAATAGTGGAAGTAAACATAAAAAACAAGTATTTCATGGGAAATTATGAATCACCCCACACCCCATATATGCTGTGTCGGGGGTGATCAATTAAAACGTCGGAAAAAGCGGTGGTCAATGAATAGGTTATAGGAAGTAAACAAAAAAAGCAAGAGTAAAATAAACTAGTATTCCAAGGGAAATTATAAATCACCGCCCCCCATATATGCTGTCTTGGGGGTGCTCAATTAAAAAGTTGGGGGTGATCAATGAATAAGTTACTTCTCTCGCCCGTTGTTGGACAGTGATAAAAAAAGGTCAGAATTTTCAAAAAAACAAGCGGGCACAAATTAGTGACCAATTTAGCATAAATTTAGATTGCATATTGAACCCCCCATAAACACCTATTCAGGGGGGGATTTTTAAAAACAAAACAAACATTTTCCCTACTTATTGAGGGGCGTGTATGTGTGCAGATTCTCAAGTTTCTACTATGAACGGTAAGGGCTGGGCGAAGTCCGGATACATAGATACATATACATTTTTAGAACGCATGAATAACCTAAACCCAGCAATAAACCAGCGCTGTGGGTAGCAGTGATTAATATGAAGACAGCTCTGGTTAGTCTCTCAATAGAAACTGTAACGTTATCAACTTCATTTGGTAGCGTGCTGTGTTCAGGGTGATCAATTAAAACATTGAATAGAGGGGTGTTCAATGAATAAGTTGCCTTTTGTTGGATCTCTAAAAAAGCCGGATTTTCAACACACAAGAGTGAATTTTGCTGGACACAAACTAAGGGACCGATTTAGCATCAACTTACATTGTAAATTGAACTAGACATGTTGGTCTATACATAATAAATGCTGACATTTCTAGCCTTCTAGCTCCATTGGTGCGGCATGTACACGTGACATAGTCACAGCCAGCAAATCAGAACCACTCAAAAATTGAAGAAACCTATGTTGACGGTTTTAGTTGAGAAACTGAAAATCTGGAAGAACACGTCAGAAAAAAAGAAGGAAACTCAAACAAAGAAAAGTCGAAAAAGAAGGAAAGATGATCAAAACAAAAAGAAAGAAAAAAAGGGGAAAAGGATGAGAAAGAAATGAAGTTTGAAAGTAAAAGGAAATAGAAGAGTCCAATGAGGCGGGGGGGGGGAACAAATGCGTAAAACAGACACAATAAAATGGAAGAGAAACAAATGAAAAAGAAAGTGAAAAGCATCGAAGAGCAGGGAAAATAAACCAATAAAAACAAGCTCCTCATAAAAGCCATAAAAATAAATTAGATTCCAGAAAACAGTAAAGAAGAATCCCAAGAAACATGTACTACCACAATCACCATCTCACGATGATGAATACCATGATGATGATGATTGTGAAACTAATCATATTGACGATTTAATTATAGTCAGAAGGAGCGAACTGTGAAATATTAGAGAAGAAAGGAACGTAATAATGTTGTAAGTGAGAATAGTTATTGGTATGATAATCGGGGCAATAGAAGAAGACTAGAAAGCACCCAGAGAGAGCATACCTCTGCCAACGCCATTGTTAGCGGAAATAATTGTGCATGGATCCGCTCCAAAGTTCAATCACTACTTGTGTAGCCTAGCATCTACCCTTCTACAAAGTTTCGTTGAGAAATTTAGGAAATATCGCGTGGGCAGACATTGACTTTTGGCAATATTCTGTGATGTGGAGTTATATTTACGGTGGAAGGGAAATAAATCTGACCCCATTTAATCACTTTTTGGTAGCCTATTCTCTACCCCTCCACAAAATGTAATTGAAATTCATTGAGATCTTTTGGAGATACTGTGTGGACAATCATGAGCTTAGACATGTGTATGAAAGAAACCCGGAAGAATGTCTGGATTCCTTACCCCATTGTGCACCCTTCCACAAAATTTCACTGAAATTCATTGAGCACTTTTGGAGATATCATGTGGACGGAAATACGGCAAGACAGACGGGAAAACGGAAAGACGGATACAGCCGAATACATATACCTCCCCGACTTCGTTGGCAGAGGTAATTAATTTCACAATCGTAAAGTCTTAAGTCCAGTATTGCTTCTTAAAAGAAATCCAACCAGTAACATAATAACAAATTTAAAAGTATGGATAAGATTTGGAATCAGATTAAGTATTATATATTATATTATTATAGATTTATACATGAACGTAGAAAAAACGGAAAAATATCCGCCTCAAAATTCAACTAGTTAATCCTTACCCCATTGTCCACCCTTCCATAAAATCTCATTTACATTTATTGAGTACTTTTGGAGATATCGTGTGGACAGACGGAGAAACGGACATACAGAAGGATTGGAAGACGCTACCGAATACATATACCTCTCCAACTTCGTTAGTAGAGGTAAAAATGAAGAGAAGAAGAAGAAGAAAAAGAAGAAGAAGAAGAAGAAGAAGAAGAAGAAGAAGAAGAAGAAGAAGAAGAAGAAGAAGGAAGGGAAGAAAGGAAGCAGAGATAATAAGAATGAAAAGCATTATCTAGGCAAGGAATAAAAAAGAAAATAGAGAGAAGCTGTAGGAAAAGAGAGGAAGAGGCGAGTACCTAAGGAAGGAAATAGAGAGGTATGAAAAGAAAGAAAATGAGAATGACGTGAAAAGGTAAGAGATAAAGCCTGAGAGGGAAAAAAGAAGCAGAGGAGGGGAAAACGACAATGGCAGAGTGGGTAAAGGTGAATAAGAGAAGAAAGACAGATGGGAGAGAATTGAAAAAAGAAGAAGGAAAATCACAAGTATGAGATCAAATGAGAAAAGGAGGAATTTTGAAAAAAAAATGAAACAACCGTTTTTTCTCGATAG
The DNA here is from genome assembly GCA_006491835.1 of Architeuthis dux. NCBI lineage: Eukaryota > Metazoa > Mollusca > Cephalopoda > Oegopsida > Architeuthidae > Architeuthis > Architeuthis dux. The sequence continues at coordinate 116,196 of VCCN01003834.1, read as the reverse complement.
AATAAGGAGTAAATGTTTAAATCTTCAACCCATTGGTACGACCTGTACACATGATACATACACACATAGCCACCCAACCAGCCAGCCAGACCAACCAGACCAGCCAGAGCAGCCAGACCAGCTTAAAAACTGAAGGAACCTATGTTAACAGTTTTGGTGACAGTTTTGGTTGACGGCTTCTAAAAAGTTGCATAAAATCAACCATTTGACAAATCGGTTGCAGTCTTTGTGAGATTCCAAAGGAAAGGGGCAATATAGTAGACAGCAATGACTCAGTACATTACATAGCAACGTGTTAATTAGTCGAGTATTTTATTGATCGTGTTTACATTTGATATTTAAATGCCAGATTAATGCTTTTGATTCTCTGAAAACCAACAAATAAGAAAAACAACAAAACACAATATGTAACGACAAATCAAATGCATCATACTATTTCTAGCTTTTGGCTGGGAATTTGAATTCTGCATAACACATAAAGAGCCTCAAGCGCGAAACGTTGACATAAATTATTATAAAAAATATATGCAATTATTCTCTGAGTTTTTGTGGTTATTTTTGTTTAATTCAGAATTGCTTTGTTCTTTGCAAAAGTGAATGCAAATGGTTTGCAAATGAACAGGCGAGTTTGTTTTAATTGAATTATAAAATCTTGCTGATATTTTCGCGTCAGCTTTGTATGACTTCGAGGGCGCTTTTCCTACAACATTCTGCTTTATTGTCTCTAGAAACAAAACAATCTGGTATAATTTGTTAAAATTATTATTAATCAAATTTCAATTTTTACTGGTGAAGTTTTCTCTTCTTAGAAAGTACTTTCTTATTTATTTAGGATTCATTAATTACTCATCAATCGGTTATTTTCCAAGCGGAGCGAGTGAAGCGAGTGAAGCTTGGGTATACATTTTGTGAACATCATCCTTCACTGACTTACAGGTGCGTCTCTCCACCGGTCCAATAGTATACGCTAACCCTTTAAGGGGCAAGTGGCTATATATGATCACCTGAGGACCTGTCAGCCACATGCAAATATTGTAACCACAAAGACAACATAATCCGCACCAATGTTGTCTGCAAGCTTTGCAAATTACACTTGGGCTTGAACACAGACAGAAACTGTTTTGAGGCATACCACACCCCATTAAATCGGCCTGTTTTTGGCCCGCACAATAACATTTTAAAATCAACCATCTTTTCATTATATTGTATGTTATTCTTTAGGTCTATGTTTTATTTAACTTTCTACTTTAATTTTTAGGTTTTTTTATATATCAGAGGGGCTTTGTACCCATAAACAAACATTTTCAGAAAACTGACAACTGAAAATATCTTGTAATTAGGTCTAGTTTAACATACACACAGGTTGATATGATATCTAAAATAGTTTGCATATGTAACATGACCTGCAAACGTCATAGGCTCCAATAAAACCCAGAAAATAACAACAGAACAAAAAAGAACACAGGATTCCCCATATTTTGTAAAAGTCAAATTACCATAAACTTTTAAATGAAATTAAAACAAGTAGTCTGACTCCGGATTCTATTTTAATTATTAGGTTTAAAGGGACATAACTCGTATTGCGATAACACATTCTTACCTACTTCTTAGTGTATTATATTTTGTAAACTAGCTGAGCGACGATCTGTGAACGCAGTTGATTGTACTAAACCATACAAAATCACATGTCTTACCAGAAGTATTTGCCTCATACCCTCAAACACCAGTTCAACTGCACGTCTACTTAATTGGTAGGAACATTTATGATTTTCTTGCGTATATTACGTGCGTAAGACTGATTACTTGGAAAAAGCGGAGGCGAATTTGCTTTCATTTCTAAATGGAATAGTTCTGTTCAAAGATGTGTGTCTGATTTCCATTAAACCGCACATGATAAATGAAATACTGAATTGAATCTATTTATAACACGCCTGGATACTCCAGGGTCAAACTCCACTCAGACTTCTATTCCGACTGAAGATGATTACTGCAACCTTTGTATTGTATATATAATACATATATAAATGTATATTTTTAATATAACTGTATTTATTTATTAGAATGAAATAAGCCCTTGCGTATCTGTAAGATAGATTTTCGTAGATATATCAGACTTGTCAGTTTGGCTCAGTCGGTAAGAGAGCCGGCTGCCAAACACTTGGCAGTGATTTCAAATCACGATAGGGAAATGTTAATCTCATATATGTATTTATTTATTTATTGGAATGAAATAATCCCCTGCGTATTTGTAACACATTTCGTACATATGTAAGAGAGCCACATACCGATCACTTGGTCGTGATTTCAAATCACTGTAGGCAAATGTTAATTTTATATATCGGTTTGGTTTAACATGGCGTGACAGAAAAACGGTGAAGAGTTTAATCCCCTAAATTAGTTGAGGATTGTTCTTGTTCTTCTTACAGATTGGGTTGGAGTTTGACAACTATATTTTTGAGTGTCAACAGTGTAAAAACTGTAATACAATTTCATGGACATTTAGTATTATTTATTTGGGTTGTCATTTGTTCTATTCAGTTACTAATTTGGAGTTTGACAGCTATAATTTTGAGTGTCAACAGTGTAAAAACTGTAATACAATTTCATGGAAATTTAGTATTATTTATTTGGGTGGTCAGTTGCTCTAATCAGTTACTAATTTGGAGTGTGACAGCTATAATTTTGAGTGTCAACAGTGTAAAAACTGTAATACAATTTCATGGAAATGTAGTATTATTTATTTGGTTTGTCATTTGCTCTATTCATTTACTAACGCTAACAGATTTACTTTACTTTGTAATCGCTCGAACAGAGGAAAATGTCGCCTCCTCTGAACTAGACACTGTGGACACGAACACATCCTCACTACTCACTGCATTCTCTACAATCGTCTCATAGCAACTGCTCCATAAAATGTCATTTGTAATTATCGAGGTTCTGTTCACAAGATAGTTTGATAGAATATTCGAAGCTCTGCGTTTGCGTTCGTTCGTTTAAGCTTTCTTCTTTTATACGTTATGTTGTTTACGTTTCCAATACCAATGCAATGAATTACTGCTGATTTGGAATCTGCATTTTGAATGGTTGATTATAGAGTGCGGGGGAGATAATAGCTCCTTTCGTTCCTTTGCCTGCCTCGCCAAGGGATTCTTACTCTTTATATCTAAACTAGCTGCACAAATTCGTGAACTAGTTTTGTATGTTATGTTACTTGATTTAGGTAAAAACAAAAATGGCAATGGCCTGATCATGTTGCATGAATGCCAGACAACAGTTGGACATCACGACTCACAACCGCTGGAAATCACGACACACCGCGTGGATCCCCAAAAGTCTCAAGCGAAATTGTGGCCGGTAAAAAATAAGATGGCGTTACAAACTAGACAAGTTCAGAAAGTAGTGGCTCCGCGACGCCCACGATCGAGATGTCTGGCAAATTTAGGGGAAGGTCTATATCCAACGACAGACGTTGAAATGAGATGATGATGATGATGATGATGAAAGGTTACGGTCAAAACAGAAAGCGCTTATTTCTGCCAAAGCCAAAAACATAGTCTCTAAAAACTTAATGAAAATCTGTTTATATATAGTCTCAATGCAGGGGAGTAACTATAAACCATTCCTGGATCCGTCCCAAGATTTAACCACTTTTTTCCGTAGCCCATTTCCCTCCATGCCACATTCATTGAGGACTTTTGGAAATATTGTGTGGACAAACGGACAGACATACACGAGTGAATACATATACTTCTTCCAACTTCGTTGGCGGAGGTAAACGAGATATAACGTTAACTGGAAATGGATGCACTCTTTTTTTCTCTACGTGAGATCTAGCATACTCATCAGGCTTCGATTTTTCCGGCCAATCAGTCTGTCTCTTCATCTGACATGCTGGTGAAGGGTTCCCTTATGACTGGTCAAGTGGTAAAATCCTTGCACGTAATAGGCAGCAAACTATCAGCCTGGCGATATCACAATAATGGATGGGTGCCACTATCAATCTACATTATTTCGCCTGAGATAGCGTGAAAAGAAAGAGCCATTTCAGGGCATTTCTGCATCACCACGC
>VCCN01003834.1:69378-83652 GCA_006491835.1 Architeuthis dux | reverse complement strand
GAAACGTTCTGAATAAATGAACATATAGACGAGGAAAATAGTCCCACAATATCATACACAATGATTAATACAACCCGTCAAACAAAATGCAAAGAGGGAGGTTAAGAGATATAAATATAGCAAAAATGAAAATTTACAAGGATTTTATTTCTTTGCGTGAATGTTGTAGATGAAGCATTGTCATTATTCCATTGTTGTGTTTTCCTGAACCTGCATCTTCGAGATATCGATGTTACATAAGAAATTCTAAATGAGCCATTATCTTTTATGAGCTGACTTTGAACAAAGGCATATCAGTTACAAGGAAATTTAATAATCTGAAAAATACATGAAATACAGTGAAAAATAGAGTAGAGTCATTCACATTTCGGTTTAGTTTTTTATTTATATACTTACGTGTTTATTTCTATTTATAATTTAAAGAGATTGTGTAATCTTATTGTAGCGTTTAAATTGTTTAAAACCTATTGTGGTCACTGTTCTTAAGTGTGTGGTGGCTGCATAACACGACTAGATATATAACTATATAGTTTTCGTTATGTTATAGATTAAATATATAATACTTAATCTGATTCCAAATCTAATCGATATTATTGATTGATCTAATCGATATTATTGTGTTATTATTTTAATGTTTGGATTTCTTTTAAGAAGCAATACTAGACTTATGACTTTACGATTGTTAAATGCATTACCTCTGCCAACGACCGTGTCCGTCTTTCCGTTCTTCCGTCTGTCTATCCATCTGTCTGTCCACATGATATCTCCAAAAAGTGAAAATGAATTTCAATGAGATTTTGTGAAAGGCTGGGCAATTGGTCAAGGAAGAAATGATTACATTTTCGGAGTGGATCCAGGAATGTATTTTTTTGATTGAGAGATATTGTTCCGTTTTTTTTTCATACATGTATGTATACGCTCATGACTGTCCACACAATATCTCTAAAAGCTCTCTATGAATTTCAATGTATTTTATGGACTACAAAACAAGAAATTAAATTTTTAGTCGGGTCCACGCACAGTTACTTCCCCGACAATGGCGTTGGCAAAGGTATGTACTTTCTGGGTACTTTCTAGTTATTTTATGTTGCTATAATGCTTGAATAATGCTACAAACTGCTGCATTGTTTTAAAGAAGTCATCTAACTTGTTTGGAGAAGGGGAAATACCGTCTCTTCTGGCCGTTGGAACATTTTCTCTCAGTGAACAATCGAAAAAGTAGTGGTGTACTGAAACACAATCGGAAACCCTGACCCCCGGAGTGTGTCAAGAGTAAAGCCGAAAAACAAGAGTTCAAGAAATAAGCAAACAAGTAATAGAAAAAGGTGAGAAGAGGAAACATTCAAGATAAGTAATACAAAGAAAGAATAAGCAATCAGGGGAGATAAAAACGTAAATCAAAAATTAAAAGAAAGAAAGAAATAATGATATTGGTTTGGGCTTATATTGGAGACTAAGGATTGAGGATGATGATAATGTTGATGATGATGATGATGATGATGATGATGATGATGATGATGATGATGATGATGAATATAATGTTGATAGATAAATCCTGAAGAAGATGATGATGATAATGCAAGACAGAAAGGCAATATCGAAAGTGAAAGCAATAATGAATTAAAGATGCCCTTGATTATCATAAACAGTTAAATATTAGTGAATCTGATTACGATAAGAAAACTTCTTCTAGATGACTTTGATAAAGAAGTAGAAGACTACTATGGATCATTAATATTAAATAGTATTAGTTTAACATTGGTACTAGTGTGTTAATACTATTCGTGGCAATGACAGAATTGGTTTTTAAAGTGCATCGATACAACTATTTCCGTGATAATGAAAAACATCTAATGATAGAAATTATGGTCACATATATAAATTACATCATAAAATGACGAAGCAAAAGATCAAGTGAATTGCGGCTGAGATTGAGGGATCAAGGCCAAACAGATGAGTGCGTCGATGAATGGTTTGATTATATTAGAAACCGTCAACTAAAAACTGTCACCAAAACTGTCACCTCAAGTTTCTTCGGTTTAGTTGGCTGACTGGCTATGTATGTATCACGAGCACAGGCCGCACCAATGGGGCTAGAGGGCTGAGGATTTAAACATGTAATCCGTATTATCTCTGGAAAAACGGTATTTTTGTTTTTGAACCCCCCACCATTTAATAGGTTTTTAGTGCGGGGGTTCAAATAGCAAACAACGTTTTTGATAAATTGATCTCTTATCTTCTATAAAAAAATTAGGACTTTTTCACAGTTTGAGTGACTAACCCGATCTGTTTAACCATTTGTTTTCTTGATGCACTTAATGAAATATTGAGTTAGATACGTAGATATGAACAAAGCAATACAGTTAGATGAACACAGAGAATTGATCGCCATTCACTAAGCTTAGGTTTTTTGACAGTGCCAAAATAGTGGAGTACCCGGTGGAAATCAAAGTGAGTGCAATAACATAGGACGCCCTTTAGTCATTTAGTAGAATTAGTATGTATTAAGTCAGAAGCGAATATATGCTAATGATGAAAAAGATATTTATTGTACACAATACATATTTATTTTTCAACTCTCTTTCTTTGTCAATGCACTTATGTGCTGAATATCAATCACATAGATCGAGCATTATACATTGAAGATTTCAGATCAAAAGTCAGTTTTAAACCTAGACCCATTAATCAACCCTCTTAGTAGATAACTAAAAAATACATATATCCGTGTGTATGTACGCGTTAATGTAGCAGGAATGTATGTATGTATTTGTGTTTTAATCTATCTCTCCATATATTGACGTAAGATATTCTAGAAAAAGTATACGTCTCTCTATTTGCGAATGTTTTAGTACTATACATGTATATCGGTGTATGTATTCTCACTTGGTGAACACATGCATATATATGTGTACGTCTGAGTGTACATATATGTATACATTCTGGTAGATATAATTGTAAATATGCATAACTCCTCTCTTACTGATACATGTTAATTAACAAACTTCCCATATTAGAAATCATCAAACAACATATAGTCAACATCAACATAGTTTCTTTAGTGGGTCAGTCAGTCTGTCTGGCTGGCCATGTATGTATTACACATAGATTACACCAATGGATCTAGAGGACTGAAAAATTAAGCATCTACTCATTATGATGTCTAGAAAAAAAACTTGTTTCTCTTTTGCAAATTCCCCATCTAAATAGGTTTATAGTGGAATGCTAATGTGGAGTTGTATTTAAAAATTCATTTTAGTGATCGCTGCACAAGAAAAAGCGAGAGAAGTAACATATTCGTAGTTCATCACCTTTTCAAATGTTTCAATTGCTCCCTTGCAGTCGCAAGTCATTTCGAGCTATTTACAATCAAATGTCATGTACAATGAAACACTTGTGTGGACTGAGAGCTATGACATAGGGGAGGTAATTGTTGATTGATTCAAAATTGCATGACTTAGTTTGTAGCATATTTCCCACCATTCAACAAAAGTTTATTGAAATGCATTGAGAAGTACGGCGGGGGGATAATTGTGCATGGATCTACATTTTAGCTATCTGTCCACACCACACAATATCTTCAGAATTTCTCAGTCTATTCTCAATGAATTTCAATGACATTTTGTTGAAGGGTGGGAAATATGCTACACAATAAGTCATGGCATTTTGAATCAATCAACAATTACCTCCCCTATGTCATAGCTCTCAATCTATACAAGTGTTTCATTTTACATGACATTTGATTGTAAATAGCTCGAAATGACTTGCTCTGAGGCATATGATTATTTTGTGAACTTTACTCAGCGATACACAATATGCCCATATTTGGTGAAAGGGTTTTTTTTCTACAAGGGCACCTCAGAGAAAATGCGTCATTGTGTAAAATGGCTCTAAAATACTTTTGCAACTGATCTGGAATGTTTACCCAAGCTATTCCTACTCACTGACGGTTCCTCTATCATGTCCAACTGCTTTCATTAGTCTACCCAAGAATTCATACAGGGCTTTATTACAGCACCAGGACTATAATAATTCATTCTTCTGTTATGTTGTCCTTTCTGTGTATTCGTCCTTGTGATGACACTAGTGCTCCTTCCGCTAAAGTATATGGATTACAGTAGCTGGCTCAAGGATGGAAATCATAACCACCAGGCACACTGCAACGCTCAGCCCACGCTGATATACGTTGCCATTGCTACATGGGCAGTGCAATATTTTTAGCTGTAAACCGAATGTCTGTTCTCTACTGATCAAAGGCTCTCACATTCCATGTGTTCTATTCTATGCTAGGCCTAAGGGAGTTATCAGAGCCTAGCATATGTGTTGATTCTTTCACTCACCTTATTCACCAATGTTGCTCTCTATCTATTATTCTGACATCGTTCCATAGAGGTTTGTGACCCCATGTTCCCTGCTCAATGCCCTGGCAACTGATCATAGGCCTTATGGAAATACCCCATTTGTGGTGAGACCATACATATGGGATAACATATCGTTGATTAAACTGTCTGTATTCAGTGCTGGTGAGGTGATACCTGCTTTTGTTCAGGATCTGTGACATCCTCCTTTTAGTTTTCAAAGCAGGATCTTTCTGTAGCCGTCAGTATTAACTCCAACTGGGCTTGCCAATTTTACTGAATATTCCAATTTTCCATCCTCACCAATGTGTTGCTTTTGTCTGCTGGCAGTATGATTATGATAGCATCACTCTGCAGGGTTCTGATAGCCATTCGTTTCTCTCTGGTAATATTCGGTTTGAACGAATCAACAAAGGGGACGAGAAACAAAAGAATTAAATAATACGAGATATCCCCTAGCATGGACAGCGGAATGAGAACAGTCTCCCACCAGGGATTGAATAAAAGTCTCAGCTAGAAAAATTCCGAGAACGTTACCGAATACGACAGGCACCCGAAGAAGGCTCGAGGTTGAAACAATGATGATAATTCCTCATCTCAGAAATTCAGACTATTATTGCTATTCTTAATACAAGATTTCCGGTTGCTCCTTCGCGAGCCTTCATAATGTATGCCTGGCATCCACTAATCTTGTACAATGGAATCGTTGACATCATCAATGGTTAAGCTTATTGATTTGATATAATCTTTTGTATTTTGAGTTTGAGTTGACTCGACGAGCCAATTTGCTATCTAATGTCATGATGACATACACGTCTTTCAGAACATGAAAGAAACATACTACATGATCGAAATAAAACTTCCACAGCCAAACAACAATCGTTACATTCATCGATAAAGTCTCAGGTACAGAACGTTTTAAAAGAATAATGGGACTCTTTACAATAGGTTATGAGCTATACATTGTCTCAACTTACGTTTCATAATCTGCTAATATAAATTTAAACGATATACGGATTGAAATATTGAACAGGCATATCTTTTTTAGATTATGAATACTTATAATATTTATAATAATAATAACAGTAAAAGAGAAGAAAACACGTCTCAGATAGTGAATTTTGCTGTTCCGTCAGACCATATAGTGAAACTGAAAGCGAAACTAAAAAGCTAGATAAGTATATTGACCTTGTTGGAGAACTCCAAGAGATTTGGAACATGAAGGTGACGGTAGAACCAATCGTTGACGGTGCCCTGAGAATACTCCCGGAGAGCCAAGCAAAAATGTTGGAAGAACTAGAAATCAGGAAAAGAACTGTAGACCATCCAGGCACTACTAAATTCAGACAGAATTAAGAGGAGGTCCTGGAATACTGGGGAGACTTGCTGGCACTTGATCTCCACTGAGGGCCACCAGGCACTACTGGTGTGAAAACGAGTACACATAATAATAGAAAAACAATAATAAATTACTAAGCCAGAAGACAACATATTGTTAACTATTACAATAAATGCTATTTTCGAAACTGACAAAACGAACGGAAAACCAACTCAGAACCGCACAGAGATCCATGGAAAGTGCAATGCTAGAGATAACTGTAAAAGATTTAAAAAATGGAGCTGGGCTGGACCCTTAGCAAGAAGAAAGGACAACAGATTGGGAAAACAGGTAAACTGATTGATACTCATGGGACAGTAAACTCAGTAGGAACAGACCATACACAAGATGGAGTGATGAGATGGAAAGGTTTGCCGGTAAGACGTGGCAGAGGTTAGCACAATCTAGGTCGCCATGGAAGGAAATGGGAAAGGCCTTTGTTCAGCAGTGGACTCATTACAGCCGATGATGATGGTATCATTATTTCTTTCTTTCTTTTAATTTTTGATTTACCTTCCCTGCTTGTTTATTCTTTCTTTTTTCTTTCTTTTTTCTGTCTTTTCTTGAGTTTTCCGGTCAGACAAGGCATATAATCGCGGTCATCATGGAGGGAGATGGGAAAGGAATTTTACAAGCAGCGGACTCATGGCTACTGCTGTTGCTGCTGCTGCTGCTGATGATGATGGTGGTGTTAGTTATAGAAGGTAATGGGAATATTCAAATATTGCGTTGGACAAAGTAAATCGCGTGTTCCAAATCAATAAACATAAGCAGTACAAAGATGTGAATGGATGGATAAGACGATAGCAAAACAAGACCCAGTAAAACCTAAAATCTTCTGGAGCGAAATATGGCAATACAGAAAAGAAGATATAAAACGGATCGATGGTTGTCACCTTTAGCAAAAGAATTTACCAATAGAAAATCACAGAACTATATCCATATTCTTTACAAACAAACGCTGCGCCTCTTTGGAAACCTGATGCAATGCATGGATTCAGTTTTAATCAATGTTCGACGCTATATGAAATATTCTTTTATCAACCGCAAAAGCGCCCGAAAGAGGGAAGTACCAGAATGTTTGATCGGAGTAAAAACATGTCCAATCCAAAGATATGCATTTAAAAGTACAATAGCCAGTAATAACAGTCCCCCAATTGTCTATTCCTACAGGGGGAAAACACACTCATTATACTAATAGAATAGCGTGGCTGCTGGAATAACAGAAAGCTAATAGCTATTGGATGGGTTGTTAACAAAAAGGTAACAGAACCATACCACCGAATGTGGATTCTCGGTTGCCTTCAATGTTCAAGGCCGCTTTAATCCGTAGCCATAGTAAGTATCAAAAGAGGACACATTCACGTTTCCATGTTATTTTTCATATTCTTAATACTATTAAGAGAGGATGGCGATACAGATTCGACAAAAAACAACCACCTAACCTACATGAATCGGTATCAGGACAACATCCACCGGAACAATTGCCCCAATAGGACAACTGCCCCCTGTGTAACTGCCTTCAAGATATATGACTTTTGACAATTACCCTCTGGACAATTTCCCCTTGGGTGCTATCATTTAAATGGCTTACTACTGCATTTACACAAACTTTAACTTTGGATTTACAGTTGCTATGCTATTGACAGGGGGCAAATATCCAGAGGAAAGTATCCAAGGAGCAGTTGTCCTAGAACCACATAGACCATATATAAATATTTGTAGAAATTGCAAAAGAATGTGAGACATAGTTGTCCTAGAACCACATAGACCATATAGACATATTTGTAGAAATTGCAAAGGAATTTGACATATGGTTGTCCTAGAACCATATCGACCATATAGAAATATGTGTAGAAATTGCAAAGGAATTTGAGACATAGTTGTCCTAGAACCACATAGACCATATAGAAATATTTGTAGAAATTGCAAAGGAATTTGAGACATGGTTGTCCTAGAACCATATAGACCATATAGAAATATGTGTAGAAATTGCAAGGGAATTTGAGACATAGTTGTCCTAGAACCACATAGACCATATAGAAATATTTGTAGAAATTGCAAAAGAATGTGAGACACAGGTCCACATCTTGGGGATTCTAGCAATATAATTTATTTTAGAACAATGTACTGTCTGAGGGATGCATAAATGTAAACCCAAAGTAATTGAAAATGAATTTCCAGGAAATAAACTAATTACGATACTTAACACGTATAAACGTTACGTATAACTTTGAAGACTTCAATGCTATTCGATAAAACAGGAGGAAATGAAAGAAAGAATTGAAAAGGATACATCAGAGAATAAAAATATATCTAGGAAACAAGAGAAACGTAGTAGAAATCTAATAAAAGACATGAATACGTGGAAATATATAGAAGGAGGTATATTGAACCCTGCCAGAACTGAACAAGAGAGGACGTAAACTCATTGGATCGATATCCCCGGAAATTAATGACAATTCGTAAAACTCGACATCACAGAGGTGATATTGATAAACTTTATATTACGAGTAAAAAAAGGTGAAAGGATCAAAATCGTCTTCGCTCTTCTATAATAAAACTTGGGAAATGCACGTGACAGTGTAGGGAAAGGTTCGTAAAATCATTTGAAGCTGCAAAGCATCTGATAAAAGAAAGCAAAAAAATAACTGATGGAAACGTCAGGAACACAATAAAAACTAGTAAAGGGAGGAATAACAAATCCATGCAGACTTTGATTGACGAATAAAGGAAATTGTGAACGAAAACTTGGCCATAGCAACACGAATGACATCTAAATGACAGACAGAATCATTGATCATGTTAACTTAAAACAAATGCAATGGAACTAATTGCGTTAGAGCGAAATTGACAAAACTCAAGAAAATAGTCATTGACGTCGATGTGGAGAAAGAGACAAAACAGTGAATGCAGCTAGCTGACTGAAAGAAGAATATAAAAACAGGCATGAGAAGTGGGGGGGGGCATCAGTTCACTGGGAATTGTGTAGGCGGATTTATTTCCATCCTGTAAACAAGTGGTTAGAACGCATACTAGAAGATCTCAATGAAAATAGAAAGAGTAAAATACTACAGGACTTTGTGATTAGATCAGACTCATCCATCCGAAATCTAGTTGATGTTAACATGTCGAACCGTGGACGTAGGAGGTCCAACGGACCACAGACTGGAAATAAAAGAAAGCTGATAAATTGAATATTGCCATGAGGGTGAACGTCGTCTTCATAATAATTGATGCACTATGAGGCTCTAGCGTCGAAAACAAAGAGACTGCAACGTTGAAGAACAGTTGGGATCATCTAGACTATAACGATGTTGGGATTTAAGATAAAACTGAGGATTTGCGTGGACTATATTGGTGTGAAGATGTAGTAGTAGTAGTAGTAGTAGTAGTAGTAGTAGTAGTAGTAGTAGTAAACAACAGCAACAACAACAACAAAAAACAACAAAAAAACAAACAAACAAACAAAAGAAATAATATCATCATCAACCTGTGAAAGAAAAGATGAGACAATCAGTGATAATATTGATGAATGTTACAAAATCACACCTAAGTAGTAACAATTAGATGGATAGGAACAATTATTCACTGGGACTTGTGCAAACGACTTGGGTTCGACCATACATAAATATATATAAAGGTTAAGCTGAATGAAAATGGGAAGATATATACATATCAGAATATAGTTCTAAACATGACGGTAGTGGATTTGATCATCAGAGCACCGTTAACGATCTGGAAAAATTACAGATACAAGGATGCATTCAGATGATTCAGACTGCGTCACATTCGAAATTGGAGTGAAAGCTGAGAAGACGTATGTCGATTTAAGAATAGTTGCTTCCATTGACGAATGGCAAGAACGCAGCTTTTCCAGATAAAAAGGGATAAAAAGAAACAAAAACAAGCCTGGCTCCTTCTGGGTCAAACTCCACCCCCTACTTCTATTCGAACTGAAGATGATTACTGGAACTTTTATATTTGTATATATATATAAGACTTGTCGGTTTGGCTCAGTTGGTAAAAGAGTCGCCTAGCAATAACGTGATTCCAAATCACGGTGGGGAAATGTTAAGTTTATATATCGATTTGGTTTAACGTGAGAGGGCAGACAAACAGTGAATAGGTTACTCCCTGAATTAGGTGAGAAGTGTTCTTGTTCTTGTTACAGGGGGAAAACAAACTCAACTCCAACTTAGACTGGAGTTTGACAATATTGTTACTTTGTTATGTTCATAAATCAAAAACCGGAGATTATATGATTCTATCATTAATCCGCGATGACTTGAACATCTTCAAACTGATCGGATCTGTTTTCCGTTATAAGATATTCACACTTTTTGTATGTATGCCTGCAAGGATATGAAACAGTGCAGCTGTACAATAAATGTTGTAGAAAACCTAAAATTCAAAATAGAATAATAATTTGAATAAATACCAATATAGTTATACCAATATCGATAAGGAATGTGAAGAGGAGTCTAGGTACGGTGAATGCGATATCAAATGCAAATAAATAAAATGTATAAATACTTATCAATAACTGTGGAAATTCCATGGTGATCATTTGAAATTCTCACGAAGAACCCGAGTAATTTATATATTTTAGTAACATAACAACGAAACTCATAGAAACCTTCACGTGACGGAAGTGATCGATTAAAAAATTGGAAAAAAAGGTTGGTCAATGAATAAGTTACTTCTCTCACCCTTTGTTGGGCAGTGATCACTAAAAAGTCTGAATTCTCAAAAAACAAGTGGATACAAATTAAGGGATCAATTTAACATAAACCTATATTTCAAATTGAACCACCCACCAAAAACCATAAGGAGTACATGTTGAAATTATCAGCTATTTGACTCTTGTGGTGTAACCTATACGCGCGATACATACATACTTACTTACTTACATAAATACATACATACATAGTTACTTACATACATACATACATACATACATACTTACTTACTTACTTACATACATACATACATACATACATACTTACTTACTTACTTACTTACATACATACATATATACATACATAGCCAGCAAGCCATCCAGACCAGATTAAAACCTGAAGAAATCTGTTGACAGTTTTGGTTGACAGTTTCTAATTGGGTATCAATTCCATAGCGATCATTTAAAGTTTTCATGAAGAATCCCAGTAATTTATATATGTTAGTAGCATAAAAATGAAATTATATTATTTGCAGTTTCAGTGACCTATGTATTTGATAGGTTTGGTAGACTTCATGGGAATCCAACATATTTTCGTTTTCAAGAAATTCACCAAAGACAATATCTGTTACAAAAATATTCATCTATTATACGTGATCATATATCTCTGTTCGAATCTATTAAAATCACTTTCACATTATCACAATGCATTACCCGTGGAGAAATCGTCATAAAGTTGTGTTATCAGTACATTTTAACTTGGCTCCCCATTTATTTTCATAGAATTACACTTTTTTTTCCTTTCCATCTCACTAGAACCATTTAGAGATTCATGAGTTGTAATGTAATTTGTAACAGCGAAGATGGAGTCCTTGATAAAATATAGTAAGGCTATGCTCTTTACTGTTCTTTACCTTGTGACCGCCAGCGTTCACGCTGGTTTTCTTTTAAATTCGGACTTTTAGTGAACAGCACCCACAGAGGGCAAGAGAAGTAATTTATTCATTGATCACCCCTTTTTCAAATTTGCTAATTGATCATCCCCAACACGGCATGCTGCCAAAATACACTGGTCATGTTCTATTGAGTGACTAACCAGACATGTTTTAACTTGGCATTAATTCCCAGGATTTGTACTGAAGGTCACATTTCGCTATGAGGAACTGCATTGAGATGTGTGTCTCTCGTGTATTCAGATGTGTTGCTGATACGCTGGCTCTTCTAAAATCAATGAATTATGAGTCAATTTTATACAATTAGAATGGTTTAATCTTGTTTCCAATTTATTGCTTTGTCCTCTTTTATTTCGTTTTTGAACTTTTCGTTTCTATTTCCATTTCTTTTTTACGACGTTTTAGAAACCGTCACCTAAACTGTCAACATAGGTTTCTTCAGTTTTCAAGTCGGTCCAGCCGGTTGGCTATGTATGTATCACGCGTACAGGCAGCGCCAATGGAGCTAGAGGGCTGAAACCTTCAACATTTACTCCTTATTATGTCTAAGAAAGACCTTCTATTTTAGTGGGGTGTTCGATTTACAATGTACGTTTGTGCTAAATTGATCACTAGTTTAAAAAGTCAGACTATTTAGTGATCTAAGAAAAGGTTAGAGAAGTAACTTATTCATTGATCACCCCTTTTCTTAATTGATCACCCCCAACACGGCATGCAGGATGGTGCTAACATGACGGTTTCTATTGAGTGACTAAGCAGACCTCTTTCTCCTCTTTTCCTTCTCGTTCAATGCTTCCCAGAACCCTTCCTCTTAATTAGAAACCACCAACTAAAACTGACATAAATATTGTCAAAATAGGTTTCTTCAGTTTGTAAGTGGGTCCGGCTGGCTATGTATGTATATATCGCGCGCACAGACAGCCCCAATAGAGATAGAGGCCTTACGTTTTGAACATTTACTCCTTAGTATGTCTAGAAAAAACGTTTTTTGTTTTTAGGAAATTCCTCCACCGAATTGTTTTTTTAGTAAGGGGGTTCAGTTTGCAATGTAAGTGTTTGCTAAATTGATCCCTTAGTTCATGTCCGGCAGAATTCACTTGTTTTTTTTTTGAAAATTCAGGCTTTTTTAGTGATCACTGCCCCACAAAAGGCGAGAGATGTAACTTAATCATTGATCACCCATTTTCTCTTATTTTTTCATTTTAATTTCTGATTTTGATTTCCTTCAGTATTTTATCTCGGTTATTTAACCATTTTCATTCCCTCTTTCTTTGTTTCTGTCATGTTTCCAGATTTTGTCAAACTCCAGTTAAAGTTGACGTTTGACTTTATTTCCCACCTGTAACAAGAGCAATCCTCACCGAATTTAGGGGAGGAAACTCTTCACTGTTTTTCTATCCTGACGCGTTAAACCAAACCTATATATAAACCAGGCATGGGCAACAATTCACAATTCACCGTCAGAATAATTTGTAGAATGTTAGGAACTGTTTTGGTAACAACATAGCTTGCATGCACCATTTCGCTGAGCTCTGTTTGGCTTTTAGATACACGCATATTTAGATTACCGATCTGTTTCTTTAATGTTTCACATTTAAGCTTTCTGATATCTCCTTTAAATTTATCATACCCGGAATGTTTAGTTGTGTAATGACGCTTAACGTTAACTCCGTTAAATGCAGAGTGGGATTCAGAACATATTTGACAACTTGGTCTGTTTTTTAGTAATCATTTGTCCACTTATCCTGGAATTTTCCCATTTCTTCAAAAAAGTTTCCCTTTTTATAAGATGAAATTTTAATGAAACATTATTTTCCTCATGGAATTAAGCGTGCCATTCAGAAAGTCAAAAGGACCGCATGCGGCCCCCGCGCCGCAGTTTGCCCATGGCTGATATAAACAATTTCCATTTCCTCACCGTGATTTGAAATCGCGACCATGTGATTGAAAGGCGACTTTCCTACCAACTGAATTAAACTGACAAGTGTTATATACCTACGAAGTTATTTATTATATATATATACAATACAAATGTTGTGGTCGGAATAGAAGTAGGAGTCGATTTTGACCCTGCAGCAGCCAGGCTTGTCTATATTTCTCTTACATAGTATTTTTCAAACATCATCCTTCACCTTTCATTTTTTTTTCGTGATTTTCATTTACAATGCTGCTATGTTTTCTTCATACTTTCCCTCCTTGTCTTCCTCTTGTCATCTCCTTCTTTTGTAGTGCGCATCAGTGTCGTATTAAATATTTCCAATACAAATGCTTTCCAGTAATTTTGTTGTCTAAGAGGTCAGCCTCCTCCTAGTAGCGAACGAAGAGCAGTCATATTCCATACCGTTCGTGACTTATAACCATCACAATACTGCGAGGAGGAAGTCATTTACAATCTTGAATTGTTGATAATTCTCTGCCACAGTTTAATATAATAGTTTGTTTACGTGTCTCTCCTTCTTATCTTGGACTTTTACTCGACAGAGGTTAGTACACACAATACGGCCTGATACGTGACTAAATGTTTAATTCTGTTGCCATAGGTCATATACATTTACGTTAAATGTGCAAGACTTCTGGCTGCCAGTGTAAATCGTATGTGCTTATAATTCCACATTTAACTCTGCTTTAACGGATTTGTAATATTCTGTTCACATTAAAAATGTCTTTACTCTAACGGTTAAAGGGCGGTTATAAGTGTTTAATATTTAAATTGATTTATTGAAATGTATGATATTTATACATATGAATACAGACGTCTGTAAACACATATACTCACATGTATATACATATTTTCTCCAAATGTTGGCATTGAATCTAGACGTCTTCTGTATTTACACATCTCCATTACCACGTCTGTAAATGTGAATTTGTTCCCCCTCCCCCTAACAAGAACAACAACCTTACCGA
>VCCN01003834.1:10666-23598 GCA_006491835.1 Architeuthis dux | reverse complement strand
ATGCTATTCTAGTCACCATGGATGTCAAATCCCTCTACTCTAGCTCCAACAAAGGAAACCTAGCCCTTAAAGAATGTCTAGACAGTAGACGCATAAGAGAACCGAAAACGTAGACCATTACCACCCTTATGAACCATATACTAACTCTAAGTAGCTGTAACATCAACAATAGACACTTCCTTCAAATTAAAGTCTGTGCTATGAGCACTGTAGCGGCACCATTTTACGCTATTATCTTCATGGGATAATTTGAAGAAACCTACATCTACCCTGCAATCAAGAACGACTGCCTCTTTTACGCTAGATACATAGACGACCTTCTCTTCATATTCACAGGCGGAGAAGCTAAACTAAATAACTTCCTCACTCGCATTAATTCTACACATGACTACATTAGAGTCGCCTATGTTAAATCATCTAAATACATCCCCCTCTTAGACACCCTCATATACATAGAGAGTAATAGACAACTCCAAACCACACTTTATACTAAACCAACTGACACCTATAATTACCTACACTCAAAACGGCCGCCCCTAAACATCCTAATGATAACTTACCTCATTCTCAAGCACTTAGAATTAGAAGGATCTGCTCCGAAGATAATGAACTTATGAAACATAATAACCACCCCACACTGCACTTCACTGCACGAGGTTAGCCCCACGCCTTATAGAAAAACAAATCAGAATAGCTACCGCTATCCATAGAGATGACACCTTAGTATTAGCTAATAAACAACAATCTCCCCGCATACCCTTATAACTACATAATAGATGATAAAGTCTCCCACAGAATTAACCTCACTAAAACTATCAAATCCTGCCAACCCTGCAACAGCAAAAAGTGCCTATGCTGTAACCATCTAGTACACACCAATTAGCCCACTAGCTCCATTACCAATAAAACTTTCAATATCTACCATAACTCCAACTGCAAAAGCAACAATGCAATTTATCTCCTAGAATGTACACAATGCACATTACAATATATAGGGAATATATCTGAATAGCCTTTTAATATCAAACTCAACAATTACAGATATAGAATTAAATCTACTAACCCGGTCTATTTACTCGCAAACCTTAGCAATGGCGCTAAATACAAACATAATCGAAACGATAGAAAAGATTACACCCCACAAAGCTACTAGAATCCTAGGGAATCACGAGAACCTATGGATAAAACTCCTACAAACTCTCTCCCCGAAGGGACTTAATATTAAATTAAATAACCTCAATATCTCCTAATTACTACCTCTATGGTAATCACTGTCAAGACCCTCTATAATACTAGACTACCTATCATACTCACACACGCACACACACCTAAAAACCTATTACCCCCTAACCATCATCTTACCAACACATACTCATAACCCACCCCATGGTTACTACACCTTATGTTGTCATCCGCAATAACTTAGAACACCACCACCCTTATAACACTCTCATATTAACTACCTTAATATACCCCCACCCGGCACTTATAAATCACCACCCACCCACCTCAACAATAATTATAACGAATACAATTATCTGGTACAACGAAGTATAACAATACCCGTCGAAACAATACATATATATTAGATATGTATAATTTATTTTGCTGCATTGTATTTTAGAGTGCTCGATATATAAGCAATAGAGCGTTTATATAATTACCAGTGTATGGCCTTTTCCACGACAGGCTGTTTCACGTTGTTTCGAACGTTCATCGGGTGCATACTGAACTTAATTGTTTTTTCTTTGAGTATGTCTTTCTCTCTATTTTTCGTTTTTTTCTTTCTTTTTCTCTATATGTTTGCATTTTTTCTTTTTTCTCTTTTTCGTATCTATTTTCATTCTTGGTGCGTTGACAGCTTCCTTGTTTGCTAGGACAATACTTTGGTCTGGATTTATTGCATTCTTTGTTATCTATTTTCAGGGCGCATGAAAAGACCGATCAACAACCATACGAAGTCCCTCAACCACGAATAATATTAAAACGACACAGCACTATCAAAATACATTTAGAAAAGACAAAAAGAAAAAAGGAGACCTTCAATCACATGGAAAATAATAAGATAAACCGGACCAATACCACAACAAATAACAAATAATTGTGTTCTATGTCTAGAAGAAAATCTAGCCGTAATTTCCTACAGAGAAAAAAACAAATTATTGAATAAAGAACAGCAACAATCTCATGATGCTAAAAGACATGCTGCAATGTGCACAAGAAAGGAGGCTTAACCTCAAATGGAAAATGGGCAGGTCATGATGCAAGAATGCCAGACAACCGCTGGATATTACGACTCACAACGTGGATGACCAGAGATCATATGCGGAGTTGTAGCCGGCAAAAAAATAAGATGGCGTGATGATTTAGACAAGTTCAGAAGATATTGGCTCTACTACGCCAACGATTGAGAAATCTGGCGAATCTCGGGGAAGGTCTGTGTTTAACAACGGAGGTTAAAAGGCTGCTTCTGATAATGATGATGATGTGGTAATGTGTGTCGTTTGGTGAGTGTATCTCACCATGTAATCTGATTCTAAGTTTAGGATGGAGACTTTTTGTCTGTAGGAATTATTTTGATCGCACTCATTAAAAAGATAAGGTGCTCAAAAAGAAATGTTCTCACTCTAGGAAAGACATTAAAATGATAACGTTTTATAAAAAGGGATTTTTCCAAGGCTGTTCGCTGGTTCCCGGAGGTTAAAAAGGACATTAGAAAAGATGATAATCTCAAGTGGACGGACAAGTCGTCCAGGCTAAGAATTTTTATGTGGGAAGTGGCTTTTGTATGAGAAACTGCTTTTTCATTGGTGTGCAATCAAAAGCCATACGTTTGTATTCTGTGATTGACCGGAAAAGCGTAACGTCTGGAGAGTGAAAAACCTTTGAGATCTTAATAAAATAATGTGGGTGTCAGTTGGCTAGAGTTGGCCAGTTGGAGTGGCTGAGAAATTTTGTCGGGCTGCTAATTGCCCGAGACGAAGTGTGTGTGTGTGTGTGTGTGTGTGTGAGAGAGAGAGAGAGAGAGAGAGAGAGAGAGAGAGAGAGAGAGAGAGAGAGAGAGAGAGAGAGGGTGGTGGTGGAGGGCAATCACACAGTTCCCCACGCCGTTGAGGTCAGAGAGAAAGAGGCAGTGGAAGAAGAGAATGTTAAGTAGTCAATATGGAGAATAGTAGTCAGAGTTTCGCGCATATCTCAGCGCAGAAGATATTAACGCAGTTTTGCATCGGTCTACAGTTTGTTTTTCGCCTTGGTGCAAGTGGATAAATAAACCATTCGTTAGTCTTTTAAAGATGGGTTATGTCATTTGTTTTCCCTGACCGGAAGGTCAGCATGGCTTGCATGGATCTTCTCTCTTTGTATTCTTCGCCCCGCATTCAGATGCACACACAAAGGCCAGTAGTCGTATTGCACATTCAATTCGCCTGCACACACATACGATGTCGGAGGTATTTCAACACGAGAGCTCATCCCAAGAGACTGTTCATCACGCAAAGTCTTATTTTCTTATACTAAAAGTTATATAAGTTATGCAGCCTATTTCAAGACACACCTATATGCATATCATAGGTTGTATGACATCAACAGTTATATAACTGTTTCACCTTATTTCAACACACATATGTCTGCATATCCTAAAGCTTATGACACTAACAGTTACATACCGGTCTCACCTTATTCCAACACGCTGAGGTCTGCATATAATAGGTGTTATGACACTAACAGTTACATAAAAGTTGCACTCTATTTCAACACACAACGCTATGCATATCATTCTATGACACCTACAAGTATATAACGACTGCATCTTATTTCAACACGCAGGTCCGCATATCATAGGTTTTATGACATTGGCAGTTATATAACGGTTGCACCTTATTTCAACACACAAATGTATGCATGTCAACTGGTTTTATGACTAGCAATTATATAACGGTGGCACTTTATTTCAACACACATAGGTCTGCATATAATGGGTTCCATGACACTGACAGTTATATAACGGATGCACCCTATTCCAACACACACAGTCTGCATATCATATTGCATTTGATCTCTCTCCTCTCTCCATTATTCTTATTAAGTTTCGTCGGCGTCGCTTCGTTACTGTTGGTTTGCAGCACTTAAATTACCAAGTAGTCCAAAGATTCTTCTGAAGTGAGATGCATGAACATGCATAAAATCCTTTTCCTATCAACATCTATAACTTTAATCAGGCTTTGCTACGTCCATCACAGTGCTTAAATTACACTGGTCAACACAGAATTCTTATCAAACATGTATTGTGGTGTACTGTATGTAATTCGTATGCTGATTCTGAAAGTGTAATCCGTTTTCTTGTATCACGTCTAGTCTTCATGGTGTGATGAAATATGTATGTTAGCATATAACCCCTATATAGCACTATATGGGATACACAGTTCAACGTCTTTAGCTTATCCTTCTGCATAGTATCTTCGTTGTATATCTCATACATAGTGATTTTAGTTGTCTTCATTGAAAGATCCGACTGATACAACTCTTGTTTTCCTTTAAACTTTGCCTATATTACCTCATATACAATAGAACTGAAAGCAGAACGTGTCCATAGCAAAATAACAATTAGACTGAAGTGTTTAACTGAAACGACTCGAAATTCATAATCCGCACCGAAAATTGTACTGAAAGAATTGTACTGCAACATTGATGAGGAGAAAAACGTTCTATTTTGTTGACCAGTTTTATTTCTTTGTTCTTTTGTTTCCCCTTCTTATTCTTCATTTCCTTTTTTCCTTCTTCAATTTTAAGAATTTATTTTCTTCCCAATTTTACGATGTTTGTCCATTTACTATTCAATTTATTTATGGGCTTGTTTTTTGTCGTTCTTTGTTCTATTTTTATTCTATAAACGTTTTATCGTTCTTCCTCAGACCGAACTTGCAATCTTTCTTTTTTCTTACAGAGTTTACATGTTGTGTTTTCTCTATCCCATCTTATTATTTAATATGTTTGTGGTTTATTTATCAAGCTTAACATTTCTCCGTTACATTACTCTTTTTTCTATCATTTTCCACTTTTATTATTCCTTTTTACTTTGAATTTGTTCCATCTGTATTTTGTTCTGTTTTTAAAACCCATAAGAAACCAGACCCATTTCTACTTGAAGGAACAGTATGTGGAATTCTGGGTAGGCAAGTTTACACACAGTCACGTGGATGCACCAAGATGTTCAGTAGATGTCACTTAGTACACTTCCTGAGTTAAAACCAAGAATAAAATATAATATTATATAAGATACTGTGCAGATCAATTAAATTGTATGTGACGCCGGTGTCACAATGGGTTATCGCTATCATTACCTCGGTTATCTTATTAACTACACATATTTGTGTCGTCATCGTTTCTCCTTCATTCCTTTATTTGCCAAATCCGTTTCTGGTTTGGTCATCAAATTCCTTCTCTTTATCTTTTTCGGTTCCTTTTTAAAATGTATATATTTCTTTTTTAGAGACCTTCAACCAAAACTGCCAACACCAGCATAGGTTTCTTCAGTTTTTTTACTTGGTCTGGCTGGCTGACTATGTATGTGTCACGGGTACAGCTTACACCTATGGATCTAGAGGACTGAACAAAAAAGAAAGTGCTTTGTTTGTTTAACCCCCCCTCCCCCAATAGGTTTTTAATGTAATGGAAGTGTTATGCTAAATTTGTCCCTTAGTTTGTGTTCGGCAGTGTTCACGATTGTCTTTTCAATTTACAATGTACGTTCATGCTAAATTGGTCCCTATGTTTGTGTCTGGCAGTGGTCACGTTTGGATTCGGACGTGTTTAGTGATCACTACCCAACAAAAGGCGAGGGGAGTAACTTATTCATTGAGCACCCGTTTTTTCATTTTTTCAATTGATCACCCCCAATACAGCATGCTGCCAAAATACGTTGGTCCCGTGACGGATCCATTGAGTTACTAACCAGACCTGTTGTAAAACTCCAGGACAAAGTCAGAGTTGACTTTACTTTCCTATGTAACAAGAATAAGAGCAAGAACAATCCTCATCAAAAATAGAAGGGTAAACCGATATGTGAAATCCCCATTTGTGATTTGAACTCATGACCTAGTGATCGCTAGCCTGGTGTGTTACCACCTGCGCAAAACAGACACGTCATACATACCTCAAAAATGTATAGTATATTTACGCAAGGAAGTAGAAGTAGTTTGACTCTCGAGCAGCCAGGCTTGTTTAATTTGTCTTCTTGATATTTTCATCTTAATGGTTCATGTCGTTGTTCTTTTTCCTCCGTTCCCTTTCGGTGCTTTCCTTTAACTTCTAGCGTCGGCATTTCAACATTCGAAACTCACCTGACCATTACATCTAAGCTTCTCTTTCGCCAAATACGGAGAAATAAATAAAAACACAATCGTCTTTAGCAAATAATCGATGGCGTAATAGTTGTTGGATTGGCAAAGTGCCAACACGTAGAATAAATGTACTGATCAAAGAAATAAAGAAGACACCCCTTATACGAAACCCTATATGATGAAAGGACATGCATAGAAACACACAAGCACTATCCCTCTCACTCTCTCTATCTATCTATCTATCTATCTATCTATATAATCTAGTTATATATATTGTCAAATCCACATACGACTCACCAGTGTGGCTACTGACTATAAGTGCATTGGTGCCCCGAGCGAGGATTGAAACCGGACCCCTGGGCCAGCAGCCCGATATCTTACCAATGCCCCAGTCACAGCGGCTGGTTGCAGATCATTATTTTAGGCATATAAACTCATATGTCTTTCTGTTTACAAGAGCGCTCAATTCAGAGTACTCCGAAGAGCTAAGATGTAAACAGGTAATGCTCTAGTACCTGTCTTGGGTATTTGCACAGACAACCATTTTGCTTTTAATCACCTGGAGAGTTAAAAACAGAAACATTATGCAAGAAGAACTAAATTATTCACAATCAACATAACAAGGGATGCTTTTAGTCATGCTTTGTGCTCAGGATTCGTCCTGAGGAGCTTTTGGGACCTCCCCCGTCCCCCATTTGTCTCAGGGTTTGGGGAATCTCCCCCCTCAAAGCTCTAGTCACGGGTCCCCCGGGTCGATGTGCCGTTAAACAAAATTACATAACAAAATAACATGGTCATGCTTTGTGGTTCTGAATGGTAAATCTCTTCAAAATGTTTTTTAGAATTAAATTTTCAAGGAAATTAAAAAAGTGAACTCACATTGCTATATGGAAGAGTTACCAAACTAGTAAGTTAATGGCCCTGCAATCTCAGGAAATAAAAAACAGACTTTGGGCTTGTTCAAATAATTATGAGCAATACTTTTTATGTATAAATTATCATTGATAAAACAGTATTGCTCCTAATTATTGTTTTACTAACTGGCTTTGGGCTTCTATTGATGGGTTGGGCATCTCGTGTTACATCCATAGTTTTGGTTGATCCTCAAAAGCTCATCGATGGTGTCAATTCTTTGGTGAGTTGATGAATGGACAACTTTTGACTTGGGTTTGAGTGACATCTTGCCCCAAGGGGGCTTTGTTGGAGTTAGATTTCAAAGGCTACATAGCCTATAATAGGTGTTGTGGTGAAACAGGGGATGTACTGGATATCTATAACTATTTCTTTGTTTGGAATGTTTGAATTAATATAAATTCGGATGTGTGTTGAAAATCCAAATGGATTTTTATATCAAATATCCATATAGTAAATAATAGTATTTAATCTTTCATATGTATATATATATATATATAGAACATTTGTTGAAATTTGTTTGTTGGTTGGGGATGGATGTAGGGTATATTTTAAGGTGTGATCATTTATAGATATGATTGTTGTATACATTTGATGTGTATACTATAATGGTTTTAGGGTTGTTTAGTTTATTATTGAGGCCGTTAGGGGATAAGGTTTTCGATCGAGAGATGCATTTATCTTCGTGCAACTCTATTGTGGGTGTGGTGTTCTTAGTTAGGTTATTTTCCAGTCTTTCTATGATAGTGAATTCAGCATCTCTAATGAAGTCATGATTTGCTAAGCGGAAATGTTGTTCTGCAGGTAAAAGTTTATTATAGTCCGTTGATTTTATTCTGTGGCGGTAATTATTTAATCTATAGTTAAATGGCCATTCCGATTTTAACTGTTTTAGTAATGTGTTTTTTACAGATAACATTGTCGTTTAGTATGTTATTACTACCTATGATATATTTAATATCTTTAGGATACCTATTTCTTGGAATATATTCTTTAAATCAGGTTAAGGATATTCCGACGGCTTTTGATTATTTGCGTTAGTGGGGGGAAAGTGTCATTAAATGTTGTTATGAGTAGGGATACGGTTTGGGTTTTCTTTAGTTGTTAATTTTAGGGTACCATCTCTTGGAATAGTGTTCGCATTGCTTATCTGTTTATTGATTAAATCATGGCTGTAACCCCTATCAATGAGTCTGTCGCTGTGTTTATTGAATTCTTCATTAGTAGAACTAAGTCTAAGTGCTTGTGAGAAGGGTAGATTAGCTTTGAGTTGTTTAGGGTGAGAGGATTTAAAGTGTAGATAGCTATGGGTGTTGATGGATTTAGTGTAGAGTGTTGTTTGTAGTTGCCTGTTTTCGTCTATGTATATAAGGCTGTCTAAAATGCGATTGTGTTGATTTTCAATGATCAAATGTGATAGTCATGTATCATATTGAGGTTGTATATATATAGAGAGAGAGATAGAGAGAGGGGAGGGATAGAGAGAGATAGAGAGAGAGAAAGAGAGAGATAGAGAGAAAGAGAGAGAGAGAGAGAGAGAGAGAGAGAGAGAGAGAGAGAGAGAGAGAGAGAGATTGGAGACCGGGGATAGTTAGGTACAGGGGCAGGTTGATTCACTTGCTTTAATTTTTGTTTCCACCATTTGATAGCGCCACTGTTAGCCTCATTTTGAGCAGAAAAATGTCGGCCATTCTACTACTAAGTTTGAATCATATGTGTTGTAAGCACGAAAGGTTTTGCATGAAAAACGTTTTTCCACCCTGCTAAATAACCTAGACAAATGAGTGCCTAGTTCATATTATATTGTGCGGTTGGTGATAGCGGAGTCTATGTTTATGAGACGTTGCAATAAACAGTATATATACTACATTTAAGGCAGCTTCTATTTATAACTTCTCCTTTGAATATAATGCAAAGAAAAGCATGTGGTTGTGGCTGATTGGTACATTGTAATATGGACTACTTGATATGTTGCAATTGCATGCAATTGAGGCCGAGGAAAACAAAAGGCCTGCAAAATAGCAAAACAAACTCCACACACGTCATTGGTGTCGCCGTTCTTTTCTTATTGTTATTCTTTCCACCTTCCACCTCAGTACAATGCATCATCGAGATCTCGACTCACATATGATTCCACGTGTCCTAACAGGTAGTCATTATATTTCTAAAGTCTTACTCCTTACTCAATTACATTCTTCTGTCTGGTTTAACATGTTATATCTTAATTATAACAATATATTAATCTCATCTGTATCTATTAGCAAGAGAACTAACTTGCCCAATCATATTGTACCCACCTCCCAAATGGCGGGGTAGGTTTGTATACATTTTTCTGAATGTTTTTATGGTGATATAATAAACTTGAGAAATGTTTCAGATTAAAACGACCAACACGGCGTGTTAATGAATTAATTTCACAGCAAATTACAGCCATCTAAGTAAAACATGTACCAACCCACCCGGTTCCTCCATATATCAGCCGTTATAGGTCCACTACTGGACAAAGGCCGTTTCCATCTCCTTCCATGACGATCTAGATAGTACCAACCTCTGCCCCGTCTTACCGGCACACTTTTCTCATCCCTTTATCTTGTATCTGGTCTTTTCCTACTGCGTTTGCTGTCCCATTGGCAGTCCTTTCTCGCATATATTGTCATCTCTTCTTGCTAGGAACATCACCAGTTTTGCTGCTCTGATCTTTTTCTATCTCTTAGGGTTATTTCCAACATTGCTCTTTCCATGGCTTTCTGTGCTATTCTGAGTTGGTTTTCAATTCGTTTTGTTAATTTCCATGTTGCGCATACGTAAGTCATGGCCGGTATTATGCGACCGCTGTATACTTTACGCTTTAAGCACATTGGCAAGGTGCTCTTCAAAATGTCTCTATTCATACAGAATGTTTTCCAACCTAACGTTAGCGTCGTTTTATTTCGCTGTCATGGTCTTTCTCTAACTTCCCTTTTAAGTAATTCCTAGCATTGCTCTCTTCCATGGCTGTTTGTGCTATTCGAAGTTGGTTTTCAACTCGTTTTGTCACTTTCCATGTTTCGTATATACATGAATCTATGTGTATATAAACATGCCCCCCCCCCATATATATATATATATGTATACACAAACACGCGTTAACATACATGTATATATATGTTTACATATCTTATACAAGGAGGCACAACGTAAGCTGAGCATTTTGATTTCTTTGACCACGGTTTTTGGGGTTATACAAATAAATTATTATAGACAACACGCTAAGAAAGCGACGAATATTCTTGCTACAGCCTCGATCAACAATAACTAGCAATAACCGGTCGCGCACTGCATAAGCTATTTCCACGGCTTACGCTACTAAAACTTCCTTCACAAGAAAACACACGCGTACCTACACACGCGTATACACACACACAACACAAAAACACACGCGCACAAAAACAACTGCTTGTTTAAATACCTATGAGTAGTACTTTTGATATACATGATAATTTATCTATGTAAATAATACTGCTCATAAGTCTTTGAACAAGCACACCATTTGTTTTGTGTTGCCTGAGATTGCGGGGCCGTTAGGGATTGTGAGTAGCGGATTCCATTCGCTTTTTCAATCTCCTTGACCGATTCTGAGCAAGATTTTAGAAGGATAGAAAAAAAACTTGTTTTCTTCTTCATTTAACAATTTAATTCTAGTAACAAATCCTTTCCCAGAAATTTAGCATTCAGACCAGCAAACATGATTAAATGCATGCCTTGTTATATTGATTGCAAACAAATTGGTGCTTCTTGCGTAATGTTGCTTGTTTTAACGCCAAAATCGAAACGATTAGACGCGAACTGTGTGTTTGTTCAAATACTTATGACAAGTACTGTACATATATATTGAAATGCAATCTTACTTCCCCATGTTGCTTAATTCCCGCAGCGTTTTAATCACACCGAATCTGCCCTGATTGATATGGGATTTCAAGCGAGATGTTCCTTTTGCTTCAGTTGATGTTCCCGAGTCGTACATGAAGACTCAATTACTTGGCTGTCCTTTTCTCTGGTTACCGAGCACCGCGAACACTTAGCTCTAGCAAGAACAACATTATTGTATTGTTACTAGCTATCAAATCTTGTAGCTAATGGATCGTGCATTAGGCTTTGCACGTAAAAGCAGATCTACATTTTAGACACCCTTTCTCTATTATATTGATAGTGATGTTCATCCAACCATTTGTATTATTAATATTTTAATGTTTTCTTTAAATGAAGGGAGTACTGCAGTATTTATGGTGATGATTGCCTTACTTTAACTAGAAACCAAACCAACATTGTCAGCAAAAACATAAGTTTCTTATGTGGGTCAGGCTAGCTATGTATGTTCCGGTCGTACAGGCTGCACAAATGGTGCTAGAGGGCTAAAACAGTTACTCTTTATTATGTCTATGTTTCTATTTAAAACCCGCCCATAGGTTTTAGTGGGGGTTCAATTTACAATGTAAGTTTATGCTAAATTGGTCTTTTAGTTTATGTGGGGCAGTTTTCATACTTGTTTTATTTTTTTAAATTCATACACCGACAGAAATAAGTTATTCATTGATCACCCCTTTTTGCCAATATTTTAATTGATCACCACCAACACGGCATACTACCAGAAGACGTTGGCCCCGTGACAGTTTCCTTTGAGTGACTAGCCAGACCTGTTATTATTATTAGTTTCTTTTTTTGCTACGATATTCCTTATTCACAATCTGTATAATCCTCTTCTTTCTCTCTTTCTATTACCATCTGTTCTCTTGTCTTCATTCCACGGTTACTTCCCTCTTTCAATTCACCTCCTTTGTATCACCCTAGAAAACAAGACAATGCTACATTAAATACCATAACATAAACACATCTAAAATATGTTTTTTTTAACTTTATTTTCTATCAGATAAAATATGCGCTGCCCACAAAGCTCCAGGCATGACATCGAATTTACCGTTTATCTGTTCACTTATATCGTTGATCAGCTAAAATCTAATCCCATAACTTCTTGGCCATCAGTAAAGAGATCCCAGTCTTTGTGCCATCGGTTTGAGACGCTGAACGTTGTACAGTATTATCTGATTTGTAGCTAAACGTATTTGATCCCGCTTGTTTATTTCGGATAGTAGATCATGGATGTTATCTGAATTATTCTGGTTGCAAGCTTCCATGCGGATTATGACGAAAGGAAATTACAAAGGTGATTTTCAATGTCAATAGATTATATCTTCTCCAATAAACGTCTGTAAGAAAAACAAAGAAACGCATTTTGTTCTGTCAGAAACAGCGTTATTCTTGAATTATATATTATGAACATACACACACACACACACATACACAATGTTGCTCTCTCTCTCCCTCTCTCTCTCTCTCTCTATATATATATATATATATGTTGTGCATCCATCAAAAAACACTATGACACTGCCATAAACAAAATAACGAACTAGATATATTATGATACTGCCCTAAAACAAAAGAACAAACTACATATAAGAAGTATAGCTGAAGGGAGGTGGTGTATGGTAGAATGACTATTTCGTTTTTAAATCCCCGAAACAGTTCCATGGCAAACAACTGATGATCCATACAAGAAAGTTTTACTTATAATACTATTAGATCTAAGTCTGTTTAAAAAATAATCCCTCTGAACATCTCTCATTAACTGTTATTAGTGAACAA
>VCCN01003831.1:204473-226964 GCA_006491835.1 Architeuthis dux | reverse complement strand
CTGCCTTGTATACCAGGTTAGCTTTTAGGCATTGTTTATCTAGGGGACATTCAGTTGTTTTGCATTTGCAACTAGTTGTGGGTTTTTGTGTCTTGTTATGGTGTTTTTCTAGTGTTTTTTTGTTGTGTGTATTGATTATATATGCCATATTGCTAGTGCAGCTGTAGCTGATTTTTATTGTATTTCTGTTGAAAATTTTGTTTAGTGGGTTGTCTTTAGGAAAGTGTTTATCGAGTAATTTTAGGAATATTTTTCCAATGTTCCATTTCACTAGTTTGCAGTATGGTGGGTTAAACCAGATGCATTTTCTATTTCTAATTCTATTTTTGCTTTAGGTTTCCTTGGTGTTTTCTATTGTGTTAGTAAAGCCGCTGTTTTTTAATGCCATATTGTAGGTGTCTTTAATTTCGTTAAATATAACTATGCTAGATGAATTATTGGCTATTCTAGTGCTTATAGACTTAGGCAGTTGTTTAATTATTGCTAGTGGGTGATTGGATTTAGTGCTAATGTATAGTTGGTTTAAGTCATCTTTACGGAATGGTTTGTATGTTCTGTTGTTACGGTTCAAGGTGAGGTCCAGGTAATTAGCTATTTTAATGTTGGAGGTAAGTTCTACTCTGA
Organism: Architeuthis dux; assembly: GCA_006491835.1. Classification (NCBI taxonomy): domain Eukaryota; kingdom Metazoa; phylum Mollusca; class Cephalopoda; order Oegopsida; family Architeuthidae; genus Architeuthis; species Architeuthis dux. The sequence goes on along the minus strand of VCCN01003831.1, from coordinate 226,340 downwards.
AGCATCAATCTATTTGTAATTAACCAAATCCCAAAATGGGTTACTACTATCATTTACCAACTTCAAGGAAATTTTATATAAGCCCATAAAAAAAGAGGAGGAGAACCCCTTCTAGGAACATCAAAAGAACTGACCAGGTCAAGTTTGGAAGAGGGAACAGATTCCTAGATCTGAAAAAGGAAAAAAAATCATTCATTTGCTGATTTGACAAGACTGCAGAAGCAGCGAAACGAACGTTGTCAGCACCAAACATTTTGGTTTCAATATGGAATATTAGCTCCATAGGATAGTGTTAGTTATAAAACTAACCTTTTCATATGTCGAGCACTCAAATTAAATATTTTCAACATATATCAAATTTCCTATATATGACTTGTATTTTTTACAATACTACTACCACGACTATATATATATATATTCACATTTCAGATAGATTTAATCTTTATCTCCATTGGTCAGATCTATCAATCAACTGATAGATATAAATAAAAGTTAGATAGAGCATATTATTATTATTATTATTATTATTATATAAGGATTAATAACCATAACCAATGAATGATTTTAAATATTCTAACATACCTTATTTCATTTCACAACAGATTGATGTGTTAAATACTTATGTATGGTGTTATTGATATATTTTTTAAAGCAAGAATAAAAATGATTTTATTGAAAACATTTTTTCAGACAAAATTTATAACAATTTTGTAGAGAGAAAGAAAAAGATAAAAATAACTACTAAAGTGAAAAAATCCACCAGGATTAAATATTTTTATACAAAGCTAAAAAAACCCTTCCATTATTACAATAACTAAAATTTATATACATTTTTTTAATACATTTCGGTATTTGAAAATTGTTTTCAAGTTTTATCATTATTTTATTATGATTATGAATGTAAAATTTGTCCTACTATGATACTAACATGACAATGTTGCAAGCCTAGTGAAGATATTTGTGGGTTCCAAATATATTGATTCTTTCTGCCTCTCTCTCTCTCTATCTCTATTCATATATATATAATCAATACATAGATAATCAATCTGTAGATGCAAAGTACTCTTCTTTTAAAAACAAAAGTGAAATGAAGATAATTGTGGAAAATGTCAGTCATGGAAAGGGGAAACTACTGAATTAGTAGGATTTTCATTAGTTCTTATAGTCATCTATCCATTGTTTAGTATGTAAGAAGGGATTAAGTCCTAATGTGGCAGCATGTGAAAAGTAGTGTGCAAATGGTGAGGACGTATAAGGTAGCTGACTCAAGGAATGGGTGGAATGAGAAGAAAGGGAAAAGAATAAGTGTGCAAAATAAAAATACATATGAACTGATTGACTGGAAGCAAGACTTGAATTAGATATGAGATGTAAGGGGGGGTAGTAGAAGAGAAGAGAGAGAGAGATACTGAAAAAATAGTAGAAAAAAGAAAGATGAGGTAGAAAACTGGAATATTGGATATAGATAGGGAAGTGAGAGATAACAGAAAATACACAGGAATATAAAAAGAGAAGGAGGGATAAAAAAAAAAGAAGAAGAATGGTGAGGAGACCTTTAGGAAAAGAAAGAGATAGAAAGAAAGTGATTAACCAAGAAAAGAGATGAAAATTAGTTATTTTCTCAAGTTCTGAGATGAAGTATTTTCATTATTTCATATTTTGGGGGCTATTGTCTTCATCTTTACACACCCGAGGAAGGCTTTAGAAAGTATCGTCCAAAAAGTTGTGTCAAAACAACAAAGATGAGGACAATAGTCTGTAAAAGAAATGAAGATTAAAGGAAAGAATTGTGAAAGAGGAAGAATATGGAGAGGTTGGCTCGAATGGTGGTATGAAAAAGGAAACTAAGGATGAGGAAACGAGTAGCTGGATAAAGAAAGAATGTATGTTCAGTAGTAGCAGCAGCAGCAGCAACAGCAACAAACAAGCAAGCTATGTACGTTATCGGGGGGGGGTTGAAAGGGGAGGGAGGAGATGATTAGCAGAAGGAGAAAGACAGCTGTTGTATGTGAATGAAAAGGCGAAGAAAGAAAAGAGAGAGAGAAATAGACTCGGTTAAGAAAGTGAAAGTAGAAAAAATTAAGTATAGGCGAGGGGTGAATAAGTAAAGAATTATACAGGAAAAGGTGAAGGACTGGAAGAAGTGTTACAACAGATAAGATGGAGTGTGTACACACACACATGCACGAGATTGAGGTAGCATTAAATTTCTGCCTAATATGAGTATGATGAGTGTTGTTAAGACGATTTTAGTGTCACTGTCAGTGTCAACTGTCAACGTATGTATTGTACAGATGTTATTTTTGCTTAATGTTTTGTTTGTCAGTATGTGGGTATGTTTTAGTGTGTGATTGCTTATGTAATAACGTATAGTTTACTGCGTTCTTATGCCTATGTGCAAAGTGCTGTGTTTGTAGTAGTAGTAGTATTGATAGACTACAAACACAACACTGTGTAATGAGTGCATGTAGCGTCATGCATACCATGTGAAAAAAATGTCTACAATGTGTGTGTGCGTACTGTGACGATGACAGTGATTAAGAACATTTAGTACAGATAAACTAAACAATAAAACGTAAATATTAATGGTTCGAAAAGATAAGTAATGAATAAGAGAGATAGGGGTGAAAGAAACACAACAGATAGCATTTAGTAGTAGCATTAGTAGTGATATTGAGAAATACAAAAGAAAGGGTCTGGAGAGCTAGAATTGTAGGGTTTAATACTAAAGGGTGGAGCTTACACGGAATGGCTGTCTTCGAGACATGCAGGTACTACACAGAAGAAGATGAGTCGAAGAAGTGAAGCGATAGGGGGGGGGGTAAAGTGCTATTCAGGAAGCAAAGTGAATGAAGGTTCCAAACAGTAAAAGGTCATCATCATCACAGTTCAAATAATCTGGAATAAGTAAAGAAGAAAAGGGAGGATCAGGAGGAGAAGGGTGCAGTAATAAATGTGATGGAGTGTGGAGAGAGTAATCATGGCGTAACTTTGATCAGATTAGAGAGGCAGGAGGAAATACAGCGATCAAAGGCATCATCATCATCATCATCATCATCATAGAGAGAGAGAGAGAGAGGGGGGGTAAAGAGAAAAATATGATAGAGAGGGGTAAATAGACAGAGAGCAAGAATAAGCAAAGTACTTGGAGTATTCTCCTCAGCTCAGTAAGTGGGTACGGTAGGATAGTAGCGGCTCGCAGAAGAATAACGAGAGAAAAACGTAAGTCACACCCCCAATGTTAGTTTACACGGAATATGGTGTACCACATTTTTACAACTGGACTTATTAACACGACGACTCGAGGTTGATTTTATAAAAAAAAGGGGGAAAACAAAGGAAACAATAGCCAAAGGGAAGGTTTATTTAATCGAGAGCAGCCAGCCGCGTTTTATTACACTGGATGATCTGCTGCCAGTAGTCTTCGAATCAAGTACAGGAAGATCTTTATTAAGAAGGAACCATTGCACCAGCAGTAAAGCTGAGTTGTGTGTCACTTCGAGACGGGGAGCCGACGGGCAGTGACCAACAAGGACAAAGGCAAAAGGCAAAAACGAGAAAAAAGAAGAAAAAGAAAAAAGAAAAAGAAAAAACAAGAAAAAAATTAAAAGGAAAGATTCTTTAAAACTATCAAGCAAATTCACTGTATTCACTAAAAAGGGGGACATTTTATTCGTGAAAAAAAAAATGAGGAGAGAGATTTTGAAAACTAATATCGACAAAAAATATTAAGAATCAAGGAAAAATATTTTTAAAATAATCATCCTCGAGTCTTTTCCAACCATTTGAAGCACATTTCAAATAATTCAATTTTCGCGTATAGTTGGTTAAATCATATTTCCGTGGATATTCACACAGACGCGCGTGCGCGCACACTGCCCGTTCATTTGAGTCTTGTCTAATGTTTATCCCTGAAGAAGTGAAACCTCTCAAACAAGCTGTCAGGAGTGTAAGGAGAAAACGGAGGTACATAAAAAACATACAGACACATACATCTTAACTCTTCTTTGGCGAAATTATAACTCACAATAAAAAAGCTTAAAAGGCATACAAATTCAATGATAATGTCAACGTATCTTTTTTATTCTTGTGTACAATGTACAATATTGTACAAATATGCAACCATAACCTGAGCGAGTGAGCAGAATTTAACAATTATTTCTCAATTCGAGGAACTTTACCTTACCTAGAAATTTATTCGATGCATTAATTCAATTGGATCATCGAAATTTATGTATTTAGATTTTTTTATTTCTTTCATTCGTGCATCCAAGATCAAGACCTTTCTTTTAAAGAAAGAGATTGAACAAGGTTTGAAAAAGAAAAGAAAAAGGAGAGAATTTTTTAAAGAAAGAAATCTGTCGTTATTTTAACGTAAAGAGGGTCGAAAAATTAAATCGCGAAGAAAATCAAGGAAGTAAGAATAAAAGGAAGATGTTGCGCGCATCGAAAGAGAGGAGAGGTCAGGACATTATTGAAAACGAAGCGCAATGAAAACATATTTTTTAAGTTAACAAACAACGAAGATGAGGAAAGTTACAAAAATACTCAAGTTTAATAGATAATTTTATTTTTCATCGTAAAGAAAAGCGATTCTTGATTGTCGCAATGTTTATGTTTCCCAGTGATAACCTCTCTGCTGGGTAAATTGCTAGGTCTATCTGTAAATTATTTTTTTTAGCGATGGCGGAGCAAAAATAGCAAATTTTTCCGACGGTACGATCTCAAAGGAGAGGCCAGCCATTTTGGAGGCCATAATAAAAGAAAGAAAAAGAAAACGAAGCGAAGGAAAATAAAAAATATAAAAGAAAGAAAATGAAGGATTAGGAGAAAAGTGCGCGTACAAAACCCAGTGCGCTTTTGGCCGGCAGTGGGAGGTAGTGGTAGCGACGGAGTAGGAGGTGTGGGCTTGCATCACAAGTACCTATCGACTAAGGAGAAAGTGAGAAAAAAGAGAAACAAACACAACGACGGAGTAGGAGGAGGAAGCGATGGAGAACAACATCTTGTGAAAAAGTGGAAGAGGAAAGAGGAGGAAGAAAAAATATTAAAGAGGGGGGGTGGGAAACCCCAGCTCACTTCTCTGTTCGTGTCAGAACATCAAATTCAATCCGAAGAGAGAGAAAAGAAAAATAAATACATAAATAAAAAAATAAATAAATAGACAACTTTTTCTTTTTTTTTGCTACCACTGCCGAGAACACTGTTAGTTTTACGTTCAGTTAATACACCAAAATGCCCGTCAGAAGAGGCCATGTTGCTCCACCAAATACGTTTATCGACACAATTATCAGGAAATTTGACGATCAGAGTGAGTATCTATTCGTTTGTTTATATAGCGACTGTTGTCTTCCCTTCCTTTCCTGCCCATGCTTGATGATGATGATGATACCGGACCCTGACCCATTGCTTTCTCTAGTTAACACATAGTTACCACTCTTTTTTTTGTTTGTTTATTAAATGCATCCTCAAAACGGCCTAACGTTGCAAAAATTGTGTAATAAATTCCTGTATTAACTTCCGATTAAAACAAAAATGAGACATAGCATAGAACCCTTATTCACCTAGTGAGTGTATCAACTGTTGCTTGCATCATTATTTTTTGTTTTTCAGCAGGTGAACAAATCCTTACATGTGCATCAAATACAAATACAAATACTGAGTTAATTTTCTCTCTAGAAGCCCCATTCGGTTAAAAATGGGAAACTTAAAAGTAAAACGTTTAACAAGTAACGGTGTGAAAAGTAAGTAAACTTAAAAAACTTGAGTTTAGCCAAAGAAGCTAAACTGCGAAAGAATAACCCTAACATTCTTACGAATCAAATCATTACATATAGTTTGTACACCTACAGACACCTTTACGGCATTATTCACCTGCTTCTCACTTGAACAAAATAAGTGATAAGAAGATAGTTCTTCAGGGAGGAAGAACTATCTGGTATGCTTGATTATGAAGATTTAAAGTTTAACTACTTAATTTCCAGGAATACCAAATTAAAGAAAGAAATAATTAAAGGGGAAATAATTTTTTTTCTGTTTTTTTGTTTTGCTGTAAAAATCGAGAAAAATATTATAAATTTACTCCAGAAAAAGAATTTTGGAGAAAATAATTGGAAAAGAAAGACTTTCTTTTTCAATTAATTGCAATTTAGACGTGTTTAGACATGATATCTATGTTGCGTTGAAAAACAAATAGTAAAGTACAAAGTTGTTGTACTAAACACGTGTGTTAAGACTTTTTTTTTTGCATTTTTGTACAATTGACATACCTAGGCTTAGTTAATAATTCAGTTGTAATTTAATGAATAGAATTGTTTTTTAGGTGTTACATACATATTTTGAATAAAGTTTAAAAACTCTTAAATTTGATGTCTGTCAACAGAATATTTTAAAAACAGATTCTTGTTCGCGTCGGAAATACGGCCAGAAAAAAAGTTTCGTTAAATCGAAATTAACGAAATCGTTATAAAAACATATTTTTCCTATGCAGAATGAACTGCTTTAACTGAATATGACCTTAGTTTCTTGGAGACCTTTCGTTTTTGAGAAAAAAGTAACTTTTTTAGAGGGGAGCGAGTGAATTGGCTCTAAAGTGAGTGATCGATTTACAGTGTGCATATAATTTAAAATTGGACCCAGACATTCTGTCCGTCTCTGCGACACTCGATGTTCAATTTTCAAAATAAATATCTGCTAAACTTAAGTTTACCACATTAGATACAAACAGGAAAAAGGAGGACATTTCAAAATGAAACAAAATTAAACTTACAAACTTTTAATTACGAAAGAAAACATTAAATAATAGTGCTCAAATCGTGGGCGTCCGGCCCCCAGTTCTCCCCTAGTGCGAGGGGGTTTGAAAGTTGTAGCCTTATAGTTAATAAAGGAAAATGGTTCAGTACAATTGTTTTATGTAACCTCAACTTAATGTAACAAGCTGTTTCACTTTTAGGGTCTGTAGGCAGGCTCACACACGCAAGTGAGAAATGATTTGTTCGTGTAAATCGGTGTAAACCAAAAAAAATGGACGACATTTTAAGGTGGAAGGAGGACATGTCCTCCTTGTTGGATACCATGGTAACCTTAGAAACTGGACCCTGACTTTCTGACTGCAAACATACCGCCCTTTTTTCCGATGCAACATAACAGGTACACTGACACCTTGATTAGTGCGGTTAATTCGCTCCAAAATCTTTCGTACTGTTTAAAACCGCACTGTCCAAGGTCTTATTATAATTTAATGTGATTTTTTTGTTAGTTTATACTTAGTTACATTAATTTGTAGAGCAATACCTTAGCGGTGCTAATCCCAACCCCAAGGTTCCCCTAAACAAACAAAAAGGTTACTTTTTCTCAAAAACGAAAAGTCTCAAAGGTCATATTCACAGTTAAAGCAGTTCTCATTCTGCATAGGAAAAATATGTTTTTATTACGATTTCGTTAATGTCGATTTAACGAATCTTGACCTTTATAAACAAATGAGACAGTAACACATGAAAGTTGTCGATTATGCAAGTCAATCATCGAGCCGGTACGCCATTTCTATCGCGTGCTTGCGTGTTACGATGTTAGATAAAAAAAAGAAAAGAAAAAGAAACGGATAGTGTGCGCTTGCACGTTAGAGCAAGAAAACCTCAATGAAAAAGGAAAAGATCAGACAACACACCATTCTCTAACACTGGCCTCTTCTTTTGCTTTGAAGTTTTCCTTTTTTTGATTCATTGTAAAACTTCTAACTTAAACTTGTTCTTCGATATCTGCTTCGGAAAAATGGCGACCGGTTCGGTGACTGACTTGCATAATCGGAAATTTCCATGCCTTTCCAACTACTATCACCTAGTGATTTCATAAAATAGTTCCTGACCCAACATTGACGTCTCTCATGTTCTCTGGTCGTATTTCTGGCGTGGAGACCTTGACTCCTTCAAACCATAGTTTTTTGTATGTGAAACGGGTTTTATCGGCTCCTGCAGAGAAGAAAAATTTCAAAGGAAATTCATAGTCCGGAGGCCAGCAGGGGCTACCGTGCAACCCCCCCCCCCCATGATTCTACATTTAGGGTACCAAAATGTTCCTTAGGATGTACTCCTTCAGAAAAAAGATGTTCCCAAGAAAAAAGTTGGGAAGAACTACCTCATTTGCATAAAACAAAATGGCCACCAACACACCAAAAAAACAGAATTTCATATCTCGTCTCACAGTTGACATATCTGAGTACTTTAAATAATTTATAGGTATTTCAGTATACTTTATAGGCAAAATTGTGGATTTAATTCATGAAGGAGATATATACATATATATCGTTCGAAAGAGAATCTCCTCACCTTTCCATTGGTGTATCCTGTCAATTTGTATCTATTGGGCTTAAAAAGTTACAGCTTAAAACGTGAAGCTAAGTATTCAGCATTTTACGAAGAAAACTTCCTTGTAAAATCCTGAAATACCTATAAATTATTTTTTTAGGGTAAAATAAAGTGGATTTTTGAATTCCTCATGTCTGAAACCCATGATTTAGCCTTTTAAAGTTCTCAGATATGTCAACTGTGAGACAAGATGTTTTTTTGGTGTGTTGGCAGCCATTTTGTTTTATGCAAATGATGTAGTTCTTCCCAACTTTTTTCTTGGGAACATCTTTTTTTTGAAGGAGTACATCCTAAGGAACATTTTGGTACCCTAAATGTAGAATCATGGGGTGGGGGGGGTGCACAGTAGCCCCTGCTGGCCCCCGGACTATCATTGATCAAACAAACTTTGAGCATGCCTTAAGGAAGGAATATGATGGAATAGATCAATTAGTGCTGACACCATTGGTATGGCTTTCGATGGTATGATGTCCACAAAATGACCTGTCGTCAGGCAATTTAACGTTAGGATTAAGGTTATATTTTATTATGTTAAATTTGAAATGAGGTGCAAAATAAAACCGTACTATAAGGTAGGGGTGCAAAAGTGTACTAGTATTAATAACATTTTTTAAGGAAGGTAACCGTAACTATCACCCCTACCCCGAAAACCGTAACTATCACCCGATAACATTGTGTCGGCTTTTTTTTTTTTCGTTTTCATTTACATTATTGGTCACCTCACAAAAATTGATTAAAACAATTGTGTAACTGAACAAACTAATAGATATTAAAATGAATGTGTCTCTAGTCTTGGAAAGAGAAATTGGATGATCTGATCCTAAAATCTGTAATCCGAAAAACCGTAATCAATTTAATTTTGGTTCGATAAAAGGGTCGATCTAACAAATTACACAATACACACAACTTCTATTTTTCATATCCGTCGTAGATCATAGTGCCTGTTTTACAGTACATTATGTTTGAAAATGACCGTTAAAGGCTTATGGTATTTTTGTGGGGTAAAAGATGTTATGTTTCTACTAACATTACAGACAGACAGTGTTTAGTGTTTTTTGTTGATTTCATATCTCTGATTTCTATGTGATTTACTAGTTTCTTTCTCATTTACTTATTTTTCCTGGGTCTGTTTCCTAATCCTTTGTTTTTTAGTTTCCTCATTTTGTAAAAGAGCAAACTTCAGTTCTGACAATCCAGAGTGGCTTTTGTATTTTAGCGGTAATAATGGAAATGTTGGTCCACATCTGATCACACTACTTCTCTCCTCACAGGATCACTAGCTTCTTTAAAGACTAGAGTGTTTACTCTTTTTATCAGTGCTGTATCTATTCCTTGTTTGCCTTAAAAAAAAACAAGAATTAAAAATATTTTAACTAAAAATGCATTGTTTATAGAAGAAAGGCGTTCTTCTTGTCTTGTTGAAATAGAAGAAAGCGCGTTGCTTTTTAGTACATATCACTCCATACAAGTCAAAAAAACATAATCCCAAGGGCATATAACACCATGCAACGTGATTTTTGTCTCTGGTTAGTGAGTGTTATTTTCTAATTAATTGCCTAAATGTCTAAAAAAAAAAGTAGGTATCGAAAATGGCTATTATTCCCTTCAAACTTTGCTTTTGTGACTAGGACATTGATATTTTGAAATTTACCTACTTCCAATTGTACAACAGATGAATATTTCTTATTCACATTAAAACAAATGACATTTTTTCCAGAAAAACAACATATGAATCTAAATTAATATGTATTTACACTAATGTTAAACAAAAGTGATCACAAAAGATTTAGAAATTATTTTTTTCAAGATTTACAATTGTACACTTTTACAAACCAGACCCAAAAATATAATCTCCCATCATGTTTTTGTCATATGTTCCTTGGTAGTGGCATTCAAAGGCCAGTATATCCATGTGGAAGTACTCGCCTGACTCCTCTGAATACACTCCAATGTTCTCCTTGAATTTATGAAGATGGGTGTCAAGGATATAGACTCTAAAGGACAGCCTGCAGCCCATTTTACCATAATTCCTCACCATAATCTCAACCAGCTCCACATAGTTTTCGGCCTTGTGATTGCCCTGGAAGCCCCAGACCATTGTGACAAAGCTTTACCTAGATCCTTTCTTCTTCCTAGTGAGCTTCTTGGGAAAGTCCTTGTACCCAGCATCTTCTCTATCTGTGGTCTGATGAAGACGCCAGCTTTGTCTTCTTTGCCTCATAGAGTAGTCGTCTGTACAGTGTGCGAGGCCTACAAGGCATATTCCAGCATGCCTATCTGGTAATATCAAGACAAATTCAGTGAACATCATTTCACCTGCAAGAAACAGTGTTAAGATCTTGCTTTGTTGCCTTCAAGTATGATGAGTTCGGCTTGGATGTCATCAGAGACTTCAAAATGGTGGCATTCCTGATGGGTCTCCAAATTTCCCTTCTATCTTTGCCTTTGCGGCAGCAGGGACACCTGGGTGCACTATCAAATGTGGGACTAGCTATAGCTAACCGAATTCTATATGAGGATGAAAAACGTCATGTGGGAGCCACTGGTTGACCCCCAGAAGGTGTTGATGCCACCACTGCACATAAAATTAAACCTTCTGAAACAGCTTGTCACAGCTCTAGATAAGGAGTTTAAGCTGTCTGAGACAAAATAGGTAAATTACACAATATCAATGTTCTGAACACTTATTACCCAGGAACAGAAAAAAAGTTGCATAGTGTAATTGACTTGAACTCAACCGTGGAGCCAGGGCCTTCAAAACTGACCCTTGTAATTTGTGCAGAAATGAAGAGAAAACCATGAGTGTAGGGTGAGGCTAGTCCAGCAGAAAGACAGAAATAAATATTAAAAATTTTGAAAAAATTGTGACACCTCACCGGAGGGTTACATTTTGACAAAACTTAGATACATAAGTGTTGGCAAAGAGCCGACAAATGAGAGAGGAGGAAGCGAGAGTCAAGAGTTAAATTTTCAATGATAAATCCTGTCATAATGAATGACATAGAGCATTCCTAGATGGTGGACAAGTTTAGCCATCAAACCCAGAAAACTCACTCTGTAATGAACAGCTAACATTTCTATCTTCACCTACTACATTTTATTTTTCCCTTGTTGGCCAAGAGCATCTACGTACATTCTAAATATATAGGAGGCAGTCTCTGTTCTACCAAGTCCTCTTGACCAAGCGATAAAAACTTTCTCTCAAAATACTGTAAGCAGTAGGACCACATTTTACTAAAAATTGGTTACTGAGATTGTTATGGTGTTATACAGACTTATTAAGTAGAATTACTAATATAGGGTCAGCTGTGGTGGAATGGGTCGATTTTCTGGTTTTTTGGATGTCTTGAAAAGATTTTTCAGATTTTTAAACTTTTCATGTGTGGATTAGAACATTATGGCTCTTATTTACAAAATGACATATGGTACTAAAAATTAGCTATTTTCAAAGTTAAAATAAAAAAAGGCCTTAAAACCCTAACCCTCTGACCCATTATGCCCCGTGAGAATGTTGTGGAATGGGTCACTTCTTTGAGTAAATTCTTTTTATAAATAGAATTCAAAATGTTTCTTACCTGATTCAAAGATGTTCAGCATCTATCTGTATATCATTTAAAAAATCCCATTCATCTTCAATAGACTCTTAATTAGAGCAGCACAAACTAGGACTAAATTTTCCACTTTTTTCTCATGTGAATAAAGTTTTATTTTCATGTTTTTATTATTTTTTGTTTCTATTCTAATTTAAAACTATTTCAGATTAAACCTAATAACTTACAACTACTTATTTACTGTTTAGTATCTTTTAACAGTACACATCCACCTCTGGCACAAGTTGCGGAAGGTTTGATCACACTAATAATGTCTTGTATAGGTTACATCTTCATGCTTTGACCATTTCCAAACCACCTAAACATGGGCACAAAATTTCAATTCGAGACGCTTCAGAATTTTAAAGATGTGCCAGCTTCCAGACGCTTCATCCCTGAATCCCAACTAAAAACTTGACCAGGACCCAGTGTTGTCAATTTAGCACTTTTCACGCTCAATTTAACACGTTTCTTGTTTTGCCAGTGCCATTTTAAATGCATTTTAGCCCCATTTCTTTAGCAATTTTTGCTAATTTGTTGCTGTTTTTAGCCATTTAAATGGTCATAAAATGGCTAACAATGTTTTTAGTGCATTTTTTTCGAGATTGATTTAGCATGTAAAACTTTTTCAAGTTGGCAGCAAAATCTTTTCTTTTAATTTTATGTGCTTTCAATCCATTAGATGCTAGAAACATCTGCAAATTTGTTCTTAGACAAAAACTTTTTTAAAGGTTTTACACAGAGGGGTCTCTATTTACAATGTAACTATAATGCTAAAGTGGGCACTTACTTTCCACCATTTTTACGGAAGTATGGCTTAGATGAATTTTCTTCCCTTTGGGTTAAAAAATGGCACAAAAATACAAATTAAAAATTCTAAAAATCTAATTCTGTTAATAATTTAAAATTTTTCAGGGTTAAGGTTGATGGTATTAAAGAAAGTAATCAGAAGAAGAGAAGATGATTCATATAAGTTGTACCCCTGGAAAAATGTTGGAAAATAATTGCCTACTTTAGTGCCATATTTACATTGTAAATAGAACCCCCCCCCCATGAAACCTTAAAAAATTAATTTTTATAAAAACTAACAAATTTTCGGAGGGTTCTAGAGTGTAATGGAATGAAAGCACCTAAAATTGAAATTTTTGTTTTTTCTTCTGTTGGCTGACTTGCTGGTTTAAGATCCGATAAAGTTACTTTGATGCATTGAGGTAGGAGCAGATGTCAGGTTACAAAGCAGATGAAATAGTGTCATGAATTTTAATAAGAAACTAAGTATCCAGTTGATCTCAGCATCTCATGAAATTCACTGAAGGCAAAATGAGATGTATGACATCTGCCAAACAGCTCTCAAGTAAATAAACTATTCATTTTGTAGAAGGGATGAACAATGCTACTTGCGCAATCTCTTCGGCGGCTGGCTGTGCATATTTTATATCAGTAACTGTCTTACTATGAGACTATTCATATTTAGAGGATCTTTCTCTCTCTCCACATGACATGACATTTATAAGAAAGACTTTGCTGAACTTCAGAATTTGTCTGGCTGTCAAATGTAAACCTATTCTTCTTGTATGTCAGTGTTTTGTTTTGCTCCAATACCCAGATGGTTTTAGTCAGAAGATTTGCTCCAATACCCAGATGGTTTTAGTCAGAAGATTTGCTAAAAAAATCTTACTGTCTAACTATAACAAAAGCAGAATTAGCTTTTTTCTTTTTTGAACTTTGATAGATATTTAATTTTCAGATAGAAGATATACAGCATAGATTTACAAAATGGCTTTTCTAAATTCCTGGAGAATTTTCTTTTGTTTTCTGTAACATTTGTTGATAATCTTTTGCCATTAATATCTGAAGTAATATTTTATAAAAGATATAATGCTGTTTTTAGAGGCAATGGAATAATCATCTTTCTTCTTTTTCTTAAGTCAAGAACTTCTGCATTTTTGGAATTTTTGCAATAAAGACTCTGTCTCAAGGAATTTTCAAGCATTTATTATACAGTAAACCCTTGCTGTAACAAACTAATTTGGGGGATGGGGTTATCATTAAAGCTGAAAGTTCATTATATCCGATGGTTGCCCCATATTCAGTAAAAAAGAGTAAGTTTGGTAGTTCACCGAATTTAACGAACATTGTTCGGTAAATCAAAAGTCAGTTCGGTTGCCCCTTGTTCTATTTTCAACCTTACCTCTTCACGCAAATGACTAATGTTATATACAGTTCTATAAAATCTTATCTTATTTATATATAATAAAGATTTGCTTAATCTCTATATCACAATGTTTCTCCCTGACAAATGCGTTTTACAAAAAAAACAACAAACAAACAAATAGTTGTAAGCTTTAGATATTTCACTCTATATGGTTTTTAGACTATAATTTCCAAAGGATTCTGTGATTTTCTTAAGCTCCGAAACACATTTTAAGAGTTAACAAAAAATATTGTTTAGAATTTTAAAGTACAGAAGACTCAAACTCATTTTCATTTTTTTGTCTTTTGTTTACATAACTAAAACTAGGCAAGTCGAAACAATTATTCGTTTGTTTTTTTGTTTTTTTACATTCACTGCATTTATTTTGATAGGAGTTCAATTTTGTTTTCAGTATTCATATAATATTACATAAAAGGTGAAGAAAAAAAGTTTTTCCAATGAAGACTGCGATGTAAACTAAACCGATTTTTGACCAAAACCCATTGTAATAATTCTAACTACTATTTTACCTTCATGAAGCACATAAAATTACTAATTTGCTATTTAAATATTAGGATGCCCATCATTAAAGAATTAACAGACACAAACTATAAGTTAAAACCGAATCGTAATTGTTACTTTTTCTAATTATTAAAAGTGATGATTTACTGTTTTATGGCTGTAGACTCCATATAGCTGGGTATTTTCAGTTAGTATCAAATAAATACAATTGTACGCAGTTATATGGTCCATGTGTTTTCTGCATTTATCAAACTTTGTTCAGTAAATCCAAAGTCAGTTCAGATGGATCCCCAAGTTTACTGTATGTTACTGTATGTTGCCTTTTTGGAAACAAATCTCCTTTGGTTTGGAAATAACTAGTATGATAATGACATTGGTGAATATATTTGATAAGTCTATATTACTGAAACTAATATTGCCCTTGTATGTAACGAACATAGATCTATAAAGCTTAGCTTAGTCCAGCACAAAGCTACATAAGAGGAAACAGATTCCCTTCATGTCAATTTATCCAAATAACTGTTAATGAATATTAGAAGTCCTTTCTGTAAAATGGACATATATTTTTCTGAATTGATATATTCTTCATGCACTCCAGAAGCTTTTAATGACTAGGGCTCCAATGTGTTCCCTACTCATTCACTGTAAATCTGTTTGATAGTTGGCTGTAGGCAATCTCCAGACCCTTACTCTGCTGTTCAGAAATTGAGTGAATCAGGAATCATCTGATATGATAACAATATCCCAAGCGTTTATCTATTATTTCAATAACCCAATGCTTTACCATGATAATCCTCCAAAATTGAGTAAATATCACTGAGTATCTTTAGTGTTGAATCAGAGTGAAATAATGGTGTTTGTTTATTTAAATAGTGTGAGAGAGAGAGTGTATGTATGTATGTGTGTGTGTGTCTATATATATGTGTATGCATATGTATTTTATACCACATGAATTGTCAGATTCACAAGTATTCATGATTTGCTGTTCTCATGGATTTAAATAGGTGTGTATTATGTTGTATAATTTGATATTATAAATCAGGCTATTCTACTGTTGTACATTAATTTTAAAGTGATGTTCAGTTCATCATAAACTTTGTTTTTTCAATCTTGAAAATATGTTGTCTCTGGATCCTGCATGACTACTCTTATTGTATGAGTTTAAATTGGGCCAAATTGTATATGAATCAAGGAGAAATATCAATTTGGCATTTGGAGAAGAAACTGCTAATAAGTGGACACTATAACAGTGGTTTCAGAAATTTTGCTCTAGAGATAAAAATGTTCGAAATGATGCTAGAGAAAGATCTATGATCATCAATGATGACCAATTGAGAAAAATTGTGGATGATAATCCTGGAACAGCAATTCAAACTCTTTCAGCAAACCTTGGAGTTTTATCTATGATTATTTCTCATCTGCAAGGCTGCAATGAAAGACTGAACAAATGGATTCCTTGTGAAATAACAGAAAATCAGAAGCTGCATCCTCATTACTGTTTACTCGTGACCCATTTCTGAAAGTGTTGTTACTTGTGATGAGAAAAATGGATCCTTTATGCTAATCATAAATACATTTTTTTATTAAAAGAATGTTCTCTTTGTTTAAATTATAATGTTTCACTTTTCCCTTTCAAAATTCAACATTTCATGTGGTACAACCTAATGTGTGTGTATAAAATTGTATTACAAAACTCTACACTATACAATCAGTCACTAGTTCTTTAATATTTAGAAAGCCTATGTGCCTCAACACCTACAATCGATGAATAGCAATTTTTCTCAGTGAATTCTGCCAAATTTGATCGTGATCTGCAATGTACCCTTAGTTTGAGCGCTTGTCATAGATTTTTAATGGCATTCAAATGTGGGTTTTGATTTGGCTAGTCCAGAACATTTTCTTTTAAGCCAAACTGTTCCTGAGTATTTTAGGTTGTATGTTTTGGGTCTTTATCTTGCTGAAACATGAAATTGTAACCTGAATGGAGTTTCCTGACAGATTTCAAGAGATTCTCAAGAATATGGTGTTACATGGTACTGGCCATGGTTAATGGTGACAAGCTCTCCTAGCCCAGATGCAAAGAAATATCCCCAAGGTATCATAGATCCAAACCACATGACATGACAGTGGAGATGCTACTTTTTGCCACACATTTTGAATCTTGACCCAAAAATTCTTCTTTGGTTTCATTGGACAACAGTACCTCCTCCTTCCACCACTTCCAACTTTTGAGTTCCTGATGTGTGATTTTTCAGAAAGCCATTTTGTATGAATGTGTTTCTTTTGGATCAGCAGCTTCTTTTAAGCTTGCTGAACATCCACACTGAGATAGAGAGACTATGTTATAGGGGGCCCTCCCTTGTTTTCAACAACTCTTTTCATTATCCTGACTTATATAGACAGTTCTTCTTTCATCTTTATTATAGTTTTGTCACAAGCAGCATTAGCTGATTATACTGACCATAATCTGTTGTTAAAACACCAAAAATGAATTTACATGGACAATCTTTAACCCTGAAGATTATCTTGTGGTGGTGCTAAGTCAAAACGTCCAATGTACAAAACGTCCAATGCAAAAACAGCCAATGAAAAAACGTCCAATACAAAAATTTCTACGTTATGGGTTCTATAATCTACCTAACTGAACTGAACAGGTTCCCCTTGATTAACGCGATTGATTAATCCCCAGATGGTACTGTGCATATCAAAGACGCGTTAAATAAATACAACAATCAATGGTAAAAATTACAATTTATCCATGCTCGATTATTAGCGACTCAACATATTTAACTGTAGCTAGCTACTCTATAAAGTACAGAATATGATACTTTGTAAAGAAAATAAAAACAAATGTGAGATAAATGTTTATTAACAACATTAAATTAGTTTTAGCAACATTTACTTTCAGAGAAAAAATTATCAACATTTTAAAAGGTCCAATATCAAAATCCATATACATTTGTTGTTTAATAGACTCTAAATTACGAAGGAAAAAAAAAGAAAACAACTGGATTGTAATATAATGTACTACTAAGAGAAATGTAAACAGTTCTGTGTTATAGTAGTTCTAGTAATGGTCTCAACGCACAGAGAGAGTAGTGGGTGCAGATGTCAGTAGAAACACTATTTTGATAGTGTGAAAGGGGTGGTCGCTATTAATTTAACCGCGTTAAGCAAAATTTGTGTTAAACAAAACCACATTAATTAAGAGATAACTATCTGTCCATAATAAGTATCAACCTAAAGTCTCTTATGAATGAAAGCTAAGGGAGCTTATATTGCAACATTAATAATGATTTATTAAAACAAATAAAACAAATGATTGCATGTGCGTATGTGTATACAGGTTTGCATATGTATTCATTTGAGTATGTAGCATGTGTCTATATATGTATACATTGGACGTTTTGTTCATTGGACCTTTTTGCATTGGACGTTTTGACCTGTAACACTTGTGGTAAATAGGGTAGAGAACAAATTTACTATCTGATAGAGAGACAGGGGAGATAGAAAGAGATTGAGAGAGCGAGGGACGGACCTTCGGACAGACAGACTGTGTTGAATGAAGTTAGCAGTGTTTAGGAGATTAAAAATACTAAAATTATAGATGAATGTATTTGTAATTGAGGTTATAGAACTGGTCATAAACATATATCTACAATAAACTATGAAAAAGAAAAATACTTTCAATTTCAGTGTTCTAGACGTTATAAAATATTAAAATTCTTAAGCTTCAAAATTTGAAAACTTAAAATTAAAAAAAATGTTTTTATGAACATAGTTCCGCTTTGTATATTGGTGTATGCCTTCTGATGTACATGTTACGGCTGTTTAGCCATTTTCAACATCCCAATGTTGCAAGTTACCTCCCCAGTCAACTTGGGATTTGGAGCTACAAACTTCTATTTTGCTAAAACACCAAATATATTCATTATATGAGAATAATTTCCTTAAATATCAATGGGTGAATATTTCTTTTCTCAGAGTTTGTAATTTTTTTATACAGAAGATTACAATGGAACATATAATGTTATATACTTAAGATGACATGTCCTAATCCAAAAGTTTTTATGGAATGCCCTCAGATTAATTGTATCTGAACAAAGGTAATTTTTTAACGTTCATATCTTGGTATTTTGAATAATTGACTCTATCAAGCTGTTGCAATATTATGTTTAGCTCTCAAGCTAAAATCTTTTTTTTTTAAGTCAAAAGATTGCCTCAATATACTAATTTTACATATCCGTTATTCTCTGATGGTTTATTTAATGGTTTATTTAATATTGCTTATTGTGTGGTAATATGTAATGGCCATAAGCCGTCATATTTATTCCTGGCTTGTGTCCATTTGATGATTTCATTAAAAGAAATATCTGATTTCCCCAATAAGTAGATCTTTAATAATAACTTCTTTTATCCACCCATGAATGTACTAATTATTAACTGAACTTTTGCAATAAAATGTACCTGTTGGCTCCAAAGCAAATTCTCTTTATAGATATTTACTAAGCTAAGCTTAGTGTAGCACAGAGCTACCTAAAAGTGGAGGAAGGAAAATTGTGTTGTGCCAAACTCTTAGTGGGAAGGGTTTACTTGGACTGGTTGGAAATATACAAATACCTCAACCACTGATATTCACTAAGCTTGGCTTAATCTGGCAAAGGGCCGCTTTCAAATGGGCTACATGACTAGCTTGCTAACCATAACTCTATGGCTGCTACCCAAGGATAAGTATTATTATATATTAACTATAATTCAGGAAACTTACCTTTGGATATATTATCTGTGCGATAATAGCTTTCCTTGGTAGGGTGGGTTTATCTGCTAAACTGTTCTGGTATTTGTTCTTCTTGCTTTTATCCTGAATCCCCCTGCTCCTCACCAACTAATTCTAATATAAAGATTTGTAGGTGGTAATAGAATTGAGTCAAGATTTGGTTATATAATCTAAAAATGCATTTTTTTACTATTTAATTAACTGCTATGTTAAATGTAGATGAGTTGAAAATAATTTTCATACAGTTATTAGTGTTATTAGAAACTGATTTAATCTTACAATGCCATGTAATAGAGTTGAACATCTTTTAAAGAGCCTCAAGGTGATGAATTCCTGATCAGATATTTGATTCAGATCGTTGCTAAAATACCACTTTCACTTAATAGGAAGAGGGCTGGACTCCAAAGCTTGGTTCATTTTAAGCTGATGGCTCTGTGCCAAGTACCATCACCTATACAGCCAGTCTACTGTTGTACTCCTCAACATAATAAATTCACTCATATAATCATTGGGGGAAGTTTGTTTATTTGTGTTCTAAACTTATCTTTTGATTTTGATGATCACTATACTCTGATCTACTCTTATCCAGGTGTCCTATGTGGAGACTAATTGAAAGATATAAGTATGAATGCAATTCATTTTTCATATTCTCGTTTTTTCAATTGCACTTATTCTCTTAATGAAGCAAGTAGATAATGGAGATAGGTTCATTTTTATTTTATCTTGTTTCATTTTTATAAATGTGTACACAAAAAAAATTCCTAATAAAATGTTTCAGTAAGTGTATTTGATGTCTTGTAACTTCCTGATTGTATAGCAGGCATGCAAACAGAAAATGTCAGATAATGAAGATAAGAATACTGATCAAACTTCACAGCCAAAATCTTTTAAAGGAACCATTAAGAATTTCTGATCACTTATTTTTAAACATTTCTAATAGTCTTGTCAATCTCTCTTGTATATTTCTCCTAGTTATAAATAAATTTAGACTAGCAGGAATACTCAACATTGGCTGGGGAAAAATAACTTCAAATATAACAACACTGGAAAAAATATGTTCTTTAATATATTTCTTCTTACACAACACAATATAAATGAAAAAATAATGTAATTTGCACACGAAAAAGCAGCAAAACGAATCATGTAGGCCCTTAGTTTGACAGGGATTCTGGGTACATAATATTAATGCTTCTCCCATTGAGTGTCAGTATGAAAAGGTTATTCCGGGATCATACCCTAGAACAACCAATATAGAGCTGGCCAAAGCATTGAGAAGTCAGCAAACTTGAGAGATTGTTCTTGTGCCTTATTAGAATCTTTGTCTGAAAACATTTTTCAGGGATGCACAACATTTTTTTTTAGCCTTTTAAGTTCTTTCATTCAGCTGAAAAAAGGCTATTTTAATCCGAAGCACCACCTATCCTATCATTTTTTTCTGCTCGAGTACCAGTTTACTCTCAAGAATGTAATTGTTTGACTGCATTACAGATCATGAAGGCCAAAAACTAATTCTACCTCCAATGACCTCAGGTGACCTCAGAGGTTGGATTTGACCTTATCTGCCCCACCATTTGTGAAGTCAAAAATATTTTTGTAGTTCACAGCAAACTCAATATCTCACTCCATTTTGCTAGAAATTGCCTCAATTGACTAGAAATGATGTCTGATGACCACTAATGACCTCCAAGGTCAAACTCACATAGCCTATGTCACAACTGGATCTCTTGTGAGTCTTCAAGCCAAATATTATGTCAATGGGCCATGTAATTTTAGTGGCACACATACACAAACAGAAGGCTGCTATATATACAGATACATGCAAGAAGTAAATAGACTCCCACAGTTTTGCTTCAACTTTATTCAAGCATTTACAGGACAAAGTGAAGTTTTGACTTCCCTTTAGCCGTTTTAAGAGCAACAACTCGTTTTGGCATAAGATTAATAAGTTTTGAAATTGCAGTTTGAGGTATTTCAGACCATGCTTGGCATAAGAGATTCAGCAAATCTGAACGTGTTGTTGGCTTTTTAGACTTCTCACACAATTTATTATCTACTATTGCCCACACGTATTTGATGGGATTCATGTCAGGGGACTGAGTTGGCCAGGGAAGTCATTTGATGCAGTATCTGAAAATTGAGTAAATCTTGATTGGTTAGAAGAAAATTATGCTGTGCCAAGAAGCTTATCACTAATCTCGATTGCCCACTCATTCCTCTTCTTAATATCAGTCGTGGTTAAAAGGGGCTTCCTCCTGGCTGCTCATCCATAATAACCAAGTTGAAGATAATCTTTTGCTGTTCCTGGGCTAATTTAAAACATTTCTGGCACTTCTGAAGCTTTTAAACTAAGGGTGTCTATTTACTTCTTGCATGTCTCTATATAAATCAGATCATCATTTCCATGCTGACTGCAAATACCCC